>ML777045.1:1086432-1114092 GCA_009831015.1 Picea engelmannii
TTCACTATGGTACAAAGATCGCTTATATTTATGTAAGAACTCCCAACTCAAACAAAAGGTACTATTGGAATTTCACACCTCTCCAGTAGGAGGGCACTCGGGATTTTTGAAAACCTACCATAGAGTCAAGAAGGATTTTTTTTTATATGGCCTTAAAACCGATGTTCAAAGGTTTGTGGCAGAATGTTTGGTTTGCCAACAAAATAAGGTGGAAACAATTAATACCCCAGGTATTTTACAACCATTATCCATCCCAAGTCATCTCTGGGAGGAGGTTTCCATAGATTTCATCACAGGGTTACCAAAGTCTGAAGGAAAGAGTGTCATCAGGGTGATTGTTGATATACTTACCAAGTACGCGCACTTTTGTGCACTCTCTCATCCCTTCAAAGCTAGTACAGTTGCCACTGCATTCATGGAGACAGTTCAAAAGCTACATGGAAGCCCAAAGATTATTGTAAGTGACAAAGATCCCATCTTCACTTGACATTTTTGGATAGAATTATTTTCTTGTTTGGGTACTCAATTGGCTCATAGCTCATCCTATCATCCTCAATCTGACGGACAAACTGAGATAGTGAACAAATGTCTGGAAGGATACCTTTGTTGCTTTTTCTCTTATAAACAAGAACAATGGTTCAAATGGTTACCCTTGGCAAAATGGTGGTATAACACTTCATTTCATACTGCAACAAAAATGACATGATTTATGGCACTTTATGGATACCACTCTCCTTCCATCACTTCTTCTCTAAAAGAAAAATCTAAGGTTCAAGCACTGGAAGATCACATCGAGAATCAACAACAATTTCTCCAAATCTTAAAGGACAACTTGACCATGGCACAAAATTGCATGAAACAACAATCAGATCAACATCATAGTGAAATAAGTTTTGAAGTAGGGGATTGGGTATTTTTAAGACTACAACCATACAAACAAATGTGCCTCAAGCAAGCCAAGAAGGATAATAAATTATCACCAAACTACTATGGCCCTTATAAGGTGTTGTAAAAGACTGGTACTATGGAATACAAATTGGATTTGCCTGCATCTTCACGAGTACACCCAGTTTTCCATGTTTCATGCTTAAAGAAGGTTATAGGTGACAAGATCCCAGTTCAAACTATATTTCCAGAACTTGACGAGGAAGGAAAAATCATATTGGAGCCTGAATCCATCACTGACAGAAGAATTTACCAACTGAGAAATAGATCCATTTTAGAGTATCTCATTAAATGGAGGAAACTACCGGCTGAAGATTCCACTTGGGAAGATGAATCTTTTATACATAAGCATCTAGAGTTACTCAAGCATTGAGAACAACACTTGTCTCAAGGGGAGGGGCATGTTAATCCCTAATATTGGCTCATTACCCCTTAATTGGGGTATATTAGATTCGTAATGTTATTTTATTTATGTCAGATTTAGGCCATTAGTTGTAATTATACCTCCTAGTCTCCTATATATACCAAGGAGACATTTTCATTTTGAATCATCTTGTACTTGAACATTTAAGTGGGGTAAAAGGAGGTTGCCCCCTTGAAGAGGATTATTATATGAAATTCTCTTTTTTTCAAGGTGTTGAGTAATTTTTCTAAGGATTTTCTATGCTATATTGATATTTGGTTCTTAACATGTCCTTTGTAGAAGACTCAATATTGCTCACCTCTCTTTATTGGGAGTCCTTAATCAACCTTTTCTTGTCATAACTGGATGACTACCCCTGTCATTGTTCTCTCTATGCTTCTGATTTTTTTCCTCCTTTGTTTCTAAAAGGTTAGCTTTCCCTGACAAGGTCTTTCCTCTTATTATCTCTACAAAATGTCATGTATATAATTTTGTACATCAGAATGTTGTTGCTGCGAATGTCATTGTCCTACTTGAACACTACACAATTGTAGCTTGTACTTTTTAAAAACCCTTGGATCTCCCCATTGATTCTCATCGATCTTTATTACTGCAATTTCATTTCTCTTCCATGATCCCTACAATCCAAGGCTTTTATGACCATATTCAATCACAAGAAAAAAACGCTACAACCACTCTCATACCTGCTTTTCTTTTTCACAAACAAAGGACCTGTATCAGGGTTCTTAGGAGTACTGATTTCTTCCTTGTTGTATCCAATACCATATTTGTCAGTTGGTGATCTCTAACTATCCAAGAGCTTATCCATGGTCATGGAGATATTTAAGAACTTGCTTTGGGTGTTTGACTTCTCAACCTTCAAAAATTAATCTTCCATCTTATGACATGATTCTTCTTCTACTTCTTCCATGGGATAGATGCTAACTGAACATTCTTTTATTGTATCTGTGTCTTCTTCTTTACTTGCAGGGGAGGATTCAATATCAACATAATTAATTTTCCTTATCCCTTTATTCACCACTTGTCCTAAGTTTACATTTACCTTACACTCTTTGGACGTGAGCACCTTTTCACTACCTCTGTCACACTTTTGACGTGTACTGAGAAAATTATGTTTCAGACCATCCACAAGTAGAACGTACTAGGCATATCCTTTGTCATTACTCAAACTCACCAACCCTCTATCCTTGATTTTACCTGGTTCATCATTTTAAAGGATCACAATTCCTATTTTTCTTTTACTTATGGACATAATCTTATCCTTGTCTCCAATCATGTGTTTGGAACATCCACTATCTATATTCCTGAAGGCCTTTTTTTTTTGAGTTGAAAGTGAGAGACAACATTTTTCACTATCTTTCCTTTTTCATGTGTTGGCCTTTCTATCTAAGAACTTTATCCTTGGATCTACTTTGTAATTCTTCAGATGGAAGTTTTCAGCTTTGTGGCCAAAGTTGTGAAAGTTATATCATTCAATCTCATTGTTCAATAGGTCAAATTTATTGTTGTAGCATTGTCTACTCATTGACTGCTTATTATTTATTGACCTCCTCAGTTGAATGTCTCTAGAATTAATTTGGCAATTTGCAATCTATGATGGTTTGTTACTTGGTTGTATCATTCTTTGTTATGGCAGATATTTTTTCCTTGGAAATCTTAATTTATCATGTCTAAGTCTTAAGGAACAATTTACAGCTTTGTGACCAAAGTTAGAACAATAGAAACAATATCCATAGAAAACTTCTTTGTACCTGGAAAATGGTTGTCTTCTTTGAGCAAATCGATTTCTTCCATGTTGATGATTTCCTTGAGCAGGGACTGCATTATTTTCTTGTTCTACAGATTTAGTTCTGGCACCTTTTTCTTTACTCCTCCTAGGCAGTTGATTATCTTCCTTTTTTTATGGAGGTTTGTTGTCGTCATTGGTTGTAGATTTGAAAAACTTGATGAAGTCTTTGTTGCTTGGATGAACACTACTTGATCCCTCTTCATAACCCAAACTTGTTTTCAACTTTGGATTCATTTGCTAATTCATACTCATGGCTAATCCTTCTAAGTCTTTGATACTTGACAGATTCTGATGATACAAGGCTTGAAACTTCTCCAACTCTTTCCTAGTTTTCAGTACTTCTTCTTCTAGAGCTTTACAACTTGCCTTATTTTCTTATAACTGTTGTTTCATAATATCCTTGATTTTATTTGCCTCTTCTAATTCCACTTTTAGCAGAGAAAAGTCTTCATCATGCTATTTATTGTCTTTCTCGAACTGTATCAACAATTATTTTTCCTTTATGTTCTTAATTCTAAGTTTGTTAATCTCTTCCAGTGCACTGATCAGTTCTCCTTCCATATCAACGACAACGTCTTCTTCATTAGCCTCACTTCATGTGATTTTATTATCATAATCCTCTTTGTCCATAAGCATGAAGTCATTTACCTTATCTTCACAGGAAGAGTCACTATATGTGTCTTCTGAGGAGTCATCATTGTTTACACATAAACTTTTCTTTGTATCAAATCTTTTGGATTTGTACTTCTCTTCACCTTCAGAGTTTTGGTCCTTCTTCTTGTGTGCAAACTTATTTGCAAAGTGACCTATATTACAACAGTTAAAAAATTTGAGGGGAAGCTTGCCTTGATATTTTCCTGATCCTTTCATTAACCTTCTCACAAATTTTGTCTCAATATCATCTAAATCTGAATCAGTATCCTTGTCTTCTTTAAAATATGTTTCTCTAGTAATGGATTTATCTTTGTTGATTCTCATTTCATATGCAGTTAAAGTTCCTAGGAGTTGATCAATGGACAGAGTTTTAAGATCATTTAGTTCTTCTATTGCAGAGACTTTTGGATTAAATTTATCAAGCAAAGAACTTAAAATCTTATGAGCTAAAATTGATTCTTCAAACTTCTCACCAAGACCCTTCATGGCATTCACAAGTTCTTCAACTCTTAAAAAATTATTTCTAACTATTTCATCTTCATTCATCTTTAGTTGTTCAAACTTCAACCTAAATGTTTGAATTTTGGCATCTTTTACTTTCTCATTTCCTTCATAGTTGCTAATAAGTTTATCAAACATTTTTTTGGAAGTTTGAAGATGCATTACCTTTACAAACTTGGCTTCTACAAGTCCATTCAAGATAGCATTCATTCCCTTAGAATTAAAGATAAATTCTAACTTATCATCCTTAGAAGCTAGCAGAACATGATTTATGTATCCAGTCCCTACTACTTCCCAAACATCAGCACCTAAGGCCATTAGGTATGTTCTCATTCTAACCTTCCAAAAGGAAAAATTTGTTCCATCAAACAGAGGAGGCTTATTGGCTAAAGTCCCTTCATGAATTCTCATGTTTAAGCTTAAATATATACCTTTAAATAAAAGGAACCCACTCTGATACCAATTGTTGGACAACTAAGAGGGGGGGATGAATCTGTTGTTACACTGCTTAAGCAATTATTCTTATTTTAAACTCTTTACAGAGCACTCAATGACAATCACAATAATGCAGGGAAGTAAGCAATAGAATATTCAACATTATTCACACATATGACATACACAGAGGAAGATATTTCCTGAGGAACCCCATAAAGGGTAAAAACCTCTTCTTCTTTATATGATAAGTAATCTTTACATTCTATACATTATCATATATATGAGCTCCAAATCGTTGTGAGGCTACAACCTTTGTTTTGTAGGCTGCAACTTGTTGAGAGAACCGACTCTCTGTTTTCTCTAGAACCTACTAGAAGGAAGCACCAACTCCTTGGTTTCTCTAGCACCCACTAGAAGGAAACACCAACTCCCTTGATTTCTCTAGCACCCACTAGAAGGAAGCACCAACTCCCTGGTTTCTCTAGGACCCACTAGAAGGAAGCACCAACTCCCTAGTTTCTCTAGCACCCACTAGAAGGAAGAAATAACTCCCCAAGTGTTCTAGCACCAACTGGATGGAAGCAACAACTTCCAGTCACAAAGGCACCAACCTGTAAAATAGAGAAAAATAGTTCTCCCTTGCACCACCCTGCCACCCTGGTTTCTCTGGCTATAACCAGATGGAAGCTACAACTCCCTATGTTCAAGCACCCACTTGAACCTCTGAGGACAACAGTCCTCCCTAGCACCTCCCTACCACACTGAAATATCAATATTTGCTACTGAAACTTATTATAGTGATATAATGTTCATCAATGGCTTCCCAGTCTCATCGTTGTTCTTCTACACTGCCCTGCTCTATCTGCCTCAATGTCTTCCTGCACACCTGCCTTGCGCTTTATGTTCTTCTACCTTTTATGCTCTATGCGCCATGTCCATTCAATGCACCATTCCTCTTCTGTGCATCTCAATTGTTGCACTTTGCCTCCTTCTACACACCTAAATCACTCTCAACAATAGCCAATCTCTTCTATGTTCTTCATTTTTATTCACTGTGTGCATCTACTACATCCTCTATTTACAATGCTTTTACATGCACTCCCCATGTCGAGTTCTCTACCTGATTATCATTGCAACTCTTGAACTTCACTGGCATTTCAACCCAGGCATCCATCATCACTTGGTGTTATGTCGAGATTCCTTAGCCTCTCCAGCATTCGAGATTCTTCGTCTTCTCTGGCGATCACCCTGAAGTCTCTTTGAGTCCTCTGGTAGAAACCATCATTTGTTTCTAGTAGTTACACTGTGAACCTCCAAGAGGACACATCAACAACTAAATCACCAACCGTACAAGAGTCATGATTCAGTTTTTCTAAATGAATTGTAACTGATCGATTAACTGTGAAGATCAATAGTATCCCTTCAATCAGATTTCGAAGTATCCAACATCATTGGATTACAAGAACATGGTATCGTTTTGAATTCACCATTTCGCAATTTGACATTTCAACATTCCTATGGTGAAGAGTCTCAACTCTTCATGTTACGATTGTTGAAAAGGAGCTTAGCTTGGTGTTAGCTCCTCCCTCTCACATGACCACCGATGGTGACCACAGCCTACACCAAAAGGTGTTTTTCGCATTTTATCATTTTGCGATTTCGCATGTTGCGAATGCCTATTGCAAGGCCTCTCGACTGTCCAAGTTGCGATCTCTGAAATTCCATGTCACAATTTCGCATTTCAACATTCCTATGATGAATTTTCTCGACACGCCAAGTCACAATCTTTGAAATGGAGGTTGGTTGCACTAGCTCCTTCCTCCATCTTTCGCATATGTGACCACTGGTTGTGACCATGGCCTTATTCGAAAACGCATTTCGGCGTTTCATCATTTCGACATTCATGTGTTGAAGTGTTTCGACACTCCAACTCCTGGTATCCGAAATCTACACCAAAACGTGTTCTTTTCATTTCAGCATTTCAGCATTTCAGCATTCCTGTGGTGAAGTGTTTCAACACTCTAACTCCCGGTATCCGAAACCTACACCAAAAGGTGTTTTTCACATTTTGGCATTTCACAATTTTGCATGTCACGAATTTGAGAGGTAAGGGAACCCCATTCCTTTGACTTTCCAGTCAGCGAAATGACAATATTTCACCACGTGTCCTATGGACCCAACGGGCCTTCATTGTGTCTGTTTCGGGATTTCGGGATTTTCTACTTCAAAGGTTAAAGTTTCTTTGATCTCTGATTTCCCAGTATGTAAAACTCTGAAATGGATTCATTGTTGATGTGCCTATTTTGGGATTTTGGAATTTAGAATTTTTCAACTTCGGGACTCCTATGATGGAGAGTCTCGACTCTTGTCTCCTCCAACCCCCAGTATCCAAAACTTTGAATTCCCAGTTTGTGAAACTACAAAATGGAGTCTTTATTAATGTCCATGTTTCAGGATTTCGTCATTTCACATTTCACAACTTCGGGACTCCTATGATGAAGAGTCTCGACTCTTGTCTCTTCCAACTCCCAGTATCCGAAACTCCGAAATGGAGTGGTTTCACATTTTGCGATTTTCTACCATGAGTTTTTTCCTTGACTCCTTCAATTCTCAGTATCTGAAACTCTGAAATGGATTTTATGCTTCTGATCTTTCCATGCCATCATCGATACTAATCTTCCTTGCCTACCTGTTTTCCATTGTTGTCTCCCAACTGTAAACCTGCCAATTTCACTACTAGTCTTTCCTGTAACCATACCATCATCATTGTTGTTCTTTCCATCAATAACTGTAAGCATGCTATCATTTTTTTTGTTCTTTCCTGTACACATGCCATCGTTGTTCTTGTTCTTTCCATCAATGACAAGCACTCTCTTCTTGTAAACATGCCAACAATCTCCCCCTTTGGCATTGATGGCAACCCTGAACAACTACACTAATATGTTTGGACCTCCAACTGTAGCATATGGTCTGGACCACTCCCTTTCTCCCCCTTTGACATCAATGTCAAAGAAAACATGCTCCCCCCGAGATGTTGCAGTATGTTTAAGAGGTATTAGATATTAAACCAACACAAACTCCCCCTGACAGGATGGACTCTCTTATTTGAGGCCTCCAAAATATTTGTATCTAAAACATAGTCTTCTCCTTCTGATTCTTGGACCTGTTCATATTCATCTTCAACTATGTCCTCTGTAGCAGACTCAATATTTCTCACCTCTCTTTACTGGGACTCCTTCATCAACCTTTTCTTGTCATAACTAGATGACTCCCCCTGTCACTATTCTCTCTCTGCTTCTGATTGTTTTCCTCGTTTGTTTATAAAAGGTTAGGTTTCCCTGACAAAGTCTTTCCTCTTGTTATCTCTACAGAATGTCATTTATATAATTTTGTACATCAAAATGTTGTTGCTGTGAATGTCATTGTCCTACTTGAACACTGCGCAATTGTAGCTTGTACTTTTTAAAAACCCTTGGATCTCCCCATTGATTCTCATCGATCTTTATTACTGCAATTTCATTTTTCTTCCATGATCCCTACAATTCAAGGCTTTTATGACCATATTCAATCACAAGAAAAAACCACTACAACCACTCTCATACCTGCTTTTCTTTCTCACAAACGAAGGACCTATATCAAGTTTCTTAGGAGTACTGATTTCTTCCTTGTTGTATCCAATACCAGATTTTTCATTTGGTGATCTCTGACTATCCAAGATCTTATCCAGGGTCATGAAGATATTTAAGAACTTTCTTTGGGTGTTTGACTTCTCAACCTTCAAAACTTCAACTTCCATATTATGACATAATTCTTCTTCTACTTCTTCCATGGGATAGATGCTAACTGAACATTCTTTTATTGTATCTGTGTCTTCTTCTTTACTTGCAGGGGAGGATTCAATATCAACATCATTAATTGTCCTTATGCCTTTATTCACCACTTCTCCTGATTTTACATTTACCTTACACTCTTTGGATGTGAGCACCTCTTCACTGCCTCTGTCACACTTTTGACTTGTACTGAGAAAATTATGTTTCATACGATCCACAAGCAAAACGTACTAGGCATCTCCTTTGTCATTACTCAAACTCACCATCCCTGTATCCTTGATTTTACCTGGTTCATCATTTTCAAGGATCACATTTCCTGTTTTTCTTTTACTTATGGATAGAAGCTTCTCCTTGTCTCCAGTCATGGGTTTGGAACATCCACTATCTATATTCCTGGAGGAATTTGTTTTTTGAGTTGAAAGTGCTAGACGACATTTTTCACAATCTTTCCTTTTCCATATGTTGGCCTTTCTATCTAAGAACTTTATCCTTGGATCTTCTTTGTAATTCTTCAGATGGCAGTTTTCCACTTTGTGGCCAAATTTGTGACAGTTATAGCATTCAATCTCATTTTTCAATAGGTAAACGTTATTGTTGCAGCATTGTCTACTCATTGACTATTTATTATTTCACGACCTCCTCAGTTACATGTCTCTAGACTTAATTTGGCAATTTGCAATCTGTGATTATTTGTTACTTAGCTGTATCATTCTTTGTTGTGGCAGATATTTTTGCCTTGGAAATCTTAATTGCTCATGTCTAAGTCTTAAGGAACAATTTACAGCTTTGTGACCAAAGTTAGAACAGTAGAAACAATATCCATAGAAAGATTCTTTGTACCTAGAAAATGGTTGTCTTCTTTGAGAAAATCGATTTCTTCCATGCTGATGATTTCCTTGAGGGGGGAGTGTATTATTTCCTTGTTCTACAGATTCAGTTCTGACACCTTTTTTTTTACTCCTCCTGGGCGGTTGATAATCTTCCTTTGTTTCTGCAGGTTTGTTGTCGTCATTGGTTGTAGATTTGACAAACTTGATGAAGTCTTTGTTGCTTGGATGAACACTACTTAATCCCTCTTCATAACCCAAACCTGTTTTCAACTTTGGATTCCTTTGTTGATTCAGAATGGTGGCTAATACTTCTGAGGCCTTGATACTTGACATATTCTGATGATACAAGGCTTGAAACTTCTCCAACTCTTTCTTAGTTTTCACTACTTCTTCTTCCAGAGCTTTATAACTTCCCTTCTTTTCTGATAAATGTTTTTTTAGAATGTCCTCGATTTTTTTTGCCTCTTATAATTCCACTTTTAGCAGGGAAAATTCTTCATTAGGCTATTTATTGTCTTTCTCAAATTGTATCAGCAACTGTTTTTTCTTTCTATTCTTAATTTTGAGTATCTCAAACTCTTCCAGTGCACTGATCAGTTCTCCTTTCATATCAACCAAAACTTCTTCTTCATTAGCCTCACTTCATGTGATTTTATTATCATAATCCTCTTTGGCCATAAGCATGAATTCATTTACCTTATCTTCACAGGAAGAGTCACTATCGGTGTCTTCTGAGGAGTCACCATTGTTTACACATAAACTTTCCTTTCTATCAAATATTTTGTATTTGTACTTCTCTTCACTTTCAGAGTTCTGGTCCTTCTTCTTGTGTGGACACTTATTTGCAAAGTGACCTATCTTACCACAGTTAAAACATTCGAGGGGAAGCCTTTCTTGATATTTTCCTGATCCTTTCTTTAACCTTCTCACAAATGTTTCCTCAATATCATCTAAATCTGAATCAGTATCTGTGTCTGCTTTAAAAGATGCTTCTCTAGTAATGGATTTATCTTTGTTGATTCTCATTTCATATGCAGTTAAAGTTCCTAGGATTTGATCAATGGACAGAGTTTTAAGATCATTTAGTTCTTCTATTGCAGAGACTTTGGATTAAATTTATCAAGAAAAGATCTTAAAATATTCTGAACTAAAATTGATTCTTCAAACTTCTCACCAAAACCCTTCATGGAATTCACAAGTTCTTCAACTCTTAAAAAATACTTGCTAACTATTTCATCTTCATTCATCTTTAGTTGTTCAAACTTCTACCTAAATGCTTGAATTTTGGCATCTTTTTCTTTCTCATTTCCTTCATAGATGCTAATAAGTTTATCCGACATTTCTTTGGCAGTTTGAAGATGCATTACCTTTACAAACTCGGCTTCTACAAGTACATTAAAGATAGCATTCATTCCCTTAGCATTAAAGCTAAATTCTAACTTATCATCCTTGGAAGCTAGCACAACAGGCGTTATGTATCCATTCTCTACTACATCCCAAACATCAACACCTAAGGCCATTAGGTATGTTCTCGTTCTAACCTTCCAAAAGGAAAAATTTGTTCCATCAAACAGAGGAGGCTTATTGGCTGAAGTCCCTTCATGACTTGTCATGTTTAGGCTTACAGATCTACCTTTAAATAAAAGGAACCCGCTCTGATACCAATTTTTGGACAACTGAGAGGGGGGGGTGAATCCGTTGTTACTATTCTTAAACAATTATTCTTATTTTAAACTCTTTATAGAGCACTCAATGACAATCACAGTAATGCAGGGAAGTAAGCAATAGAACATTCAACATTATTCACACATACGAGATACACAAAGGTAGATATTTCCTGAGGAAACCCATGAAGGGTAAAAACCTCTTCTTCTTTATATGATAATTAATCTTTCTATTCTATACACTATCATACATATGAGCTACAAATTGTTGAGAGAACCAACTCTTTGTTTTCTCTAGCACCTACTAGAAGGAAGCACCAACTCCCTGGTTTATCTAGCACCCACTAGAAGGAAGTACCAACTCCCTTGGTTTCTCTAGCACCCACTAGAAGGAAGCACCAACTCCTTGGTTTCTCTAGCACCCACTAGAAGGAAGCACCAACTCTCTGGTTTCTATAGCACCCACTAGAAGGAAGCACCAACTCCCTTGTTTCTCTAGCACCCACTAGAAGGAAGCAACAACTCCCTAAGTATTCCAACACCAACTGGATGGAAGCACCAAATTCCAGTCACACAGGCACAAATCTGTAAAACATAGAGCAACTGTTCTCCCTTGCACCACCCTACCACCCTGGTTTCTCTAGATGCAACCAGATGGAAGCTACAACTCCCTGTGTTCAAGCACCCACTTGAAACTCTAAGGACAACAGTCCTCCCTAACACCTCCCTACCACCCTGAAATATCAATCTTTTCTATTGAAACTTATTATAGTGATATAATGTTCATCAATGGCTTACCAGTCTCATCATTGTTCTACTACACTGCCCTACTCTATTTACCTCACTGTCTTCCTGCACACATGCCTTGAGCTTTCTGTTCTTTGGCATTTTATGCTCTATGTGCCATGTCCATTCAATGCACCATTCCTCTTCTTTGCATATCAGTTGTTGCACTCTGCCTCCTTCTACACACCTGAATCACTCTCAACAACAATCAATCTCTTCTTTGTTTTGCATTTTTATTCAATGTGTGCATCTACTGCATCCTCTATTCACAATGCTTCTACATGCTCTCCCCATGTCAAGTGATTTGCCTTATTATCATTGCAACTCTTCAACTTCACTGGCGGTTGAACCCATGCATCCATCATCACAGTTGTTATGTTGAGATTCCTTAGCCTCTCCAGCAGTCAGGACTCTTCATCTTCTTTGGCGATCACCCTGAAGTCTCTTCGAGTCCTCTATAAAAAAACCATCAGTCGTTTCTAGCGGTTACACTGTGAACCTCCAAGAAGATGCATCAACAACTGAATCACCAACCTTCCAAGAGTCATGATTCATTTATGCTAACTGAATCGTAACTGATCAATTAATTGTGAAGAGAAAAAGTATCCCTTCGATCAAATTTCCAAGTATCCAACACCGTTGTATTACAAGCACAGGGTCTCGACATTTCAACATTTCAGCATTTTAGCATTCCTGTGGTGAAGAGTCTCGACTATTCATGTTACGATCGCTGAAAAGGATATTAGCTTGGTTTTAGCTCCTCCCTCTCACGTGACCACTGACGGTGACCACAACCTACACCAAAAGGTGTTTTTTGCATTTTGGCATTTCACGATTTTGCATGTCGCGAATTCCTGTTGTGAGGCATCTCGACTCTCCAAGTCGCGATCTCTGAAATTCCATGTCATAATTTCTCATTTCGACATTCCTATGATGAAGGTTCTCGACACTCCAGGTTTCAATCATTGAAATGGAGCTTTGTTGCACTAGATCATTCCTCCATCTTCCGCAAATGTGACCACTGGCTGTGACCACAGCCTTATTCGAAAACACATTTCGACGTTTTGTCATTTCGACATTCCTGTGGTGAAGTGTTTCGACACTCCAACTCTCAGTATCTAAAACCTACACCAAAAGGTGTTTTTTTCATTTCAACATTTCGACATTTTGGCATTCCTGTGGTGAAGTGTTTTGACACTCCAACTCCTGGTATCCGAAACCTACACCCAAAGGTGTTTTTCGCATTTCGGCATTTCTCGATTTCGCATGTCGTGAATTTGAGAGGTTAGGGAACCTCGTTCTTTTGAATTTCCATTCAATGAAATGACGATATTTCTCCACGTGTCCTATGGACCCAACTATCTAGATCTTATCGTGATTTTTAAACTTCACAGGCCTTCGTCGTGTATGTTTCGGGATTTTGGGGTTTCCTACTTCAAAGGTTAAAGTTCCTTTGATCTTGGATTTCCTGGTATGCGAAACTCGAAAATGGAGTCATTGTTGATTTTCTTGTTTCTAGATTTCGGCGTTTCCCATTTCAAAACATCAGGACTCCTGTGATGAAGAGTCTCAACTCTTGACTCCTCCAACCCCTGGTATCCGAAACTCCAAATTCCTAGTCTGCGAAACTCTGAAATGGAGTCTTTGTTAATCTGTCTGTTTCGGGATTTCGACATTTCACATTTCACAACTTTAGGACTCCTGTGATGAAGAGTCTCGACTCTTGAATCCTCCAACTCCTGGTATCCAAAACTCTGAAATGGAGTGGCTTCACATTTCGCGATTTTCTGTCGTGAGTTTCTTCCTTGAGTCCTCCAACTCCCGGTATCCAAAACTCCGAAAGGGAGTTTACGCTTCTGATATTTCCATGCCATCATCATTGTTGATCGTCCTTGCCTTCCTGTTTTCCATTGTTGTCTCCCAACTATAAACCTGCCAATGTCACTACTATTCTTTCCTGTAACCATACCTTCGTCATTGTTGTTCTTTTCATCAATAATTTTAAGCATGCTATCATTGCTGCTATTCTTTCCTGTAGACATGCCATCATTCCTGCTGTTCTTGCCATCAATGACAAGCATGCTCTTCTTGTAAACATGCAAACATCCCATTTATTTCCATTTCTTAATTAATTAATGATCCAAGCACATGTGCACTCCCAATAGTGAATCAAATGGCTTGGAGGGAAGTAACACAATGTGACTTGAACAAAGAGGTCCACAAACTTCCATAGGGGTAACCATGTAAACAGTTGTAACACACTTTTATTAGTCTTGTATTCAAGAAGGATATTTATTATGTGTTTGATATTGTGAAAGAACTTAATCCTTTCAAGACAATCAGTTCATTTTTCTCAAGACCTAATTGGGAGAGAATCTAGAAGTTTTATTTTAGTCTCTTATATTTTTCCAGCAACCATCCCCCTAGGCCTTCATCCTCTTCTTCCCATGAAATGAGGTAGATGCCCTTCTTGGGTCACTAAACTCAAAGGTCCTAGAAGAGGGTAATATGATAATAATGCAATGAGCAGAAAGTGGTAAGTATGGTCACTAATGGTATGATAACCCCTCAAGGGATTGCGAGTCGCAAACCTTCCCAAAAGGTTGGCAACTTACTAGGAAATCTATGACACTCATGAAGGTGAAAAAAGTTCAAATGCATAATGTCCAACCATGTGTTCTATAATCAAAAGAATCTTAAATACAACATGTTTAAATGCCTCAAATATTAGGGTGATTACTTGCCACAATACCTAACTTGTACATCATGGAGCAAGACCCATGTACCTTCTAGAAGCTTCCTAGTGTGGTGGATGTACTTCCAATGGATCAAAATGTGTTGATAGAGAAGGATTTTGTATGTGAAAGTGGAAATTTCTAGTCATGTGGCCTCTCAACACTTTATATCTACAACCTAAAGGCCCCAAGACATCATCTCCTTAATTATCCCACAAAATGGGGATAACATCTGGATCCTACTGGGGGACATGTGCTCGCCATTGAGTGCATGAGAACTACAACATATCATGGTAGAACCGTTTCTAATATGAAACAAGAAACAATAAAATATAGGGTGTTTCTATCACCCTTCATTCATATACATCAAAATACAAATGGAAACTAATATAGAAGCGAAACTTTCATTATTTTTTCAAAAAATTCTAAACTAAGCATGAAATTACTATGAATGTAAAGAAAAATGAAATATGAAATGCATATAAACTAATATGAGAAATCAATATGCAGATGAAAGGAAAGCAAGATGACCTACCTACTTAACTAGGGCCCGATCCTTGGAGAAGTCATGTGACATGAACATAAGGTCAGAGAAGACATCCATCTACTGGTAATGGCATATTTCTCCCATCCAAGGGTGTCAAATAATATTTTTATTTATCATATATCTTCTTGAGGATGTAAGGGGCACGTCGTGAGCTATCATATCTATGGTCATACTTGGACTCTCCCTTTTTCTTGTCCCACATGAGCATAAGACTTCCTTCATTGAAATTGATGTAAGGTATATTCTCAATGTATAGATAGGAAGGAGGATTTCCATTGACCATATTTTTGATGGCTTCTTCACATCCTTCATATTCTTTCTTGATAATTTGGATACACCATGTCTCTTTCCCTTGGAACTTTGCAAGTTTATCTTTGTATTCATATGTCCTTTGAAGGAGCATATCTATGGAGTCCTCGTGCATGAAGGAAAATTCTTGTGGATTGTAATGAATGGTGTTTGGGACTTCATCAAAATCATCTTCAATTGTGTAGTCAAGACCACTAGAATCGGTCACATGGTTGTTAGGTCTCTCTCGAATGTATAATACCTAGAAATTTCCATCTCCCATGGGCATATGTGCATGGGTAAGTTCCATGGTAAGGAAACCCCCAAGGGAAGTAGACCAACTCCTCCATAAGAGAATCCCCCAAGAATATAGATCATCGATCACCACTATGTTCATGAGGAGGATGACATGTGGAAAATCAATAAAAAATACCTCATTTTCCTCATGTAACCCATAAACATTGAAACTTTTAGAATCAATACCAAATACATTACCATAGGGTCAGGTTTTCTTCAAACCTAGTTGTTCCATCACCTTTAATGACATGAAATTTGCAGAGGCCCCAGAATCAAGCATACAATTGTTCAAGCAGAGGCCATTCATGCCTAATGAAATATAAAAGGGACAACTCTTTTCCTTTTTCTGATCGAGATACATAGTGCTAAAAATTATAGGAGGGTCTTCTTTCTCAGTCAATATCTGTAATAACTTCAAAAATTCCCTCATTACATAAGGGATATTGCACATCTATGTCACCGGAACCATCATATTTAGTTTTCCAAACATGGATGCAACATCTATACTCAACTGAATATCATATATGGTAGTTGTATTAGGAAGCAACTCATGTACTGGAGGTGGATGTGGTGGGGCCACCTTCTCTATTGATGGAAGAGGAGTGGAAAGCTATGGTGGAGGGATTGAATCTTTATTTATGCTAGTGTAGGTCAAATATTCCCTCTTCCTTAACTCTTTCTTCTGATCCTCTGTCAATTGATTCAAGGCTTGGAGTCTCCCCTCTCTTTCCCCATTTCTTTTGTCTTCATTGATCTATTCATGTGTGACTTTTTATTCTTGGAAAGTTGTAATATTAATAAGGATGAACCCAATTGCAAATGTAAATACAAATGCACATAAGCTGGTGAGCTGATTCGATATAATTTTGGTATGCACATTTCATGGCATAGTGTGTGCATGTACTGCGTAGTAAAATGAAGAAGTGTAGACATTTGGAGATACCACGCACAACATCTTAAGTGCGCGCGATGTAGAGGCCAAGGAGCCTTGTGTATCTGATATGTTTTATAGGATGGTGAGCCAGTATTATAAGCTAGGATGCTTATGTTTTTATTAGGTCGAAGAACCTAGATGTCAAAGGCCAGTGCATCTGTTTTTGTGCATATCTCATATTTAATATAAGATACATCGTTGCACACAGACCGACCACGATAAAAGAGATGGGGGACTAAACTCCACTAGTTAGGGAAAGGGAAGGGGCTAAGTTAAGGAATATTATCTTAATATTTCTTAAATCATAAAGTATGGATAATCATGTTATCCTAAGTTCTAAAGATAGAGATAAGTGGGCCAAAGTAGCTTCCAACATGACAAGTGTCAAGTTGGGGGCATGCATACATATTGTTCGGACTTAGGTCATTTTGGCAACTTCCGCATCGTTTGAACCATCATCTTTCCCATGATTCATCCATCACTGAGATATGCAGTCAATCATCCATGAATATTGGCAGCGATTGAGCTATCATTATATCTTTATGACTTTACCTGAACCTATATCCAAAGGCTTCTATTGGGTAATTGTTATCTTGGGAGCGGGATTGATGAAGTGGGTTGTCAGGCCCATCAGATATTGAAGAGGTGGGTTTTCAAGCCCGTGAGAAATTCTCTGGGTGATAGAATTGTTCGGGATTGATTTCCCGTAGGTGCTGAACTACAGTTGTAGGGCTCTGAGACTTCCTATCTGGCGTGTTGCTGAAGACTTGGAAGGGAAGTGGGGCAGCTAAGGGATTATTGAGCAGAGAAGGGGCACACTTCCTTGGGTGGGACAGGAATGTGGGGAATGAGGGACTGTAGGCTATTAATTGAGTGAGCACCTGAGACGGATTCTTTCCTTTTGTTCATTAACCTTTAGCCTGGTTAGGAACCCCTTTACACGGATGGAGTTTAGTCCCAGCTTGGGGGTGACTCACTGTTGAGAGTGATGAACAATGTGGTCTAAGGCTAGGAGGTTCGTGGAAGGTCTACACACAATTGGTGATATTCTCACAAAGATAAGTGTCAATTGTGTGATTAATTTACATGTTGCATTGTTATTCATGTGTTATTTTGATGGGTTTATCCTATGCATGATTTTAGCTATCTGTATGCTTATGGGTATTGCATGTATATGATGCATGTATATGTTTACTGCTATTTTAGTGTGAATTCCTGCAATTACATAGAGTATTTGTCTATTCACATTTTATATATATATTAAGCTTCTACAAGAGTTCTGTGTGTGTGCATATGTTTTAATTTCATGCAGTTAGACATTTATGAGACATAACTTAGTTAGGATGATAAGTATGTTACAATACATTCTACATAGAGAACAAATGTGTTCTTCGGTGTAGCGTGGCTCGACATGAATGGTCAGGGATGTTACAAATTGGTATTTGAGCATGAAAGGGTGTTCTAGAGTTTCATGGCATGGCTTGTTGAAGGCTATGAATGTTACAAAGATGGTTTCAGAGCTAAGTAATGCATCTGAGGAGTGGCATGTCCCGAACTGTGGGTGGTCGGGTGTGTTACAAATTGGTATCAGAGCTTCAATTTTAAACACTGAGCCTAAATGGGCTAAGAAAGTTGAGTTGAAGAAAAATGTCACAGAGGATTTATTTCAAAGTTGCCAAATTTCAGTTGTAGAGCATCCATGGAAAAAAGTAATAGAAACTGGGTAGAAATGGGGAAAAGCCCCAATTGTTGTGGGTGAATTAATGAGAAAATGGAGAAATTAGGTTAAGTGATGAAATATTACTGGTTTAATATTTGTCCTGGAAAATTCGAACCTGGAATTGGTCGAATTTGAAGTTACAGTGAATCCATGACATATGGAGCAGAATTCATGAGGATTTGATGCACATAAAGGTGAATGTGCACAGGTGGTGCACTAAAAATGCATGATGCACAGTGAAAATCATGTGATAGTTAAAATTTGGCACTGCGCGGAAAGATAATGGCATGTTGGTGCACACGCTAAATTTCGGTACCGTGTGGAAAATGCTAGCGTGCAGGTGCGCATGGTAAATTGTGGCACCACGCGGAAGAATATTGTGTGCAGATGCACGCTCTAAAGTTAGCATTGTGTGATGTACACCGACATAGTAATGGTGCACGTGGTGTGTGCAGTATTGAAAAGAACAAAGGAGTTTGGTTGATGCGCACACAGTATGATTATAAGTTGTCTCATGATAGTGTAATCAATGGTGTGCGCAGATAATTTTGTGCAATGGGGGAATATTGAAATTTGGCATGGTGCCATGCATAGAATGAAATGCATGTGGAATATCAGTGTGCGATACAAAATCTACGCGCAACGGGTAATAGTGCAAGAACCAAAACTGTGCGCGCTAGTTATTAGCACGCGACACAAAAGTGTGCGTATGTTATTGGCGCGACAAAGAAGTGATACACAGTGGTTTTAAAGTGCACAGAGCATGATTTAACTACGATGTTGCAGCACATGGAAAATACGGGTGCACATATTGCAAATTGTGCACGCAAATTTATTTGAAGGGTGAAGAAGAACAAAAACAATGAAGGGTAAATTATAAGACCCAACTAGATCTATGAAGCAATAACTTTCTGCTCAAGACTCAGAATTGAGCATGTGAGTAGGTCTTGGAAAGGTATTGGACAGTGGAATATAATTACCCACCCAGAAAATTGATTTGGGAATTCAATGTTTCAGGAAATCAGAAGAAAGGATTCTGATAAATTATTGAACCAAAATGGTTCATATTTTTCATAAAATTGTTGAAACAAACAGTCTGACAAGTTTTGTTGGTTGCACATTTTGTAGAGTTAACAAAAACTAGATCAGATCAAGACTAGTGCAGAGTCCATAGGAATGAAATAGGCACAGGGGAATTATATTCAACAAGATGAAGTCAGAGGGATGGATGTCCATTTGAGCATGGAAGGAACAAACTCCAATGGACATGGTGAATAAAGGGATGAAAACATAAATATGCCAAAGACCATTAAAAATTTACAGAAGGATGTTCAAAGCCATGAACATGATAATGAAAGTATTATGAGAGCCAAGGAGTAGTAGGATGACTTCAACATGAATTTATTGGAGATATTGAATAGAATAGAAAAGAAATTGGACAAGGAGAGTGGCTCAAGCAAATTGGGAAGTCACAAGTCTCATGACGAGAAAAGAAAAACAAGAAGTTTTAGCAGGCATCACCACCACTCCCCAAGGAATTCCAATAAGAGATCACACAACACCTCAATTCCATCCCCTGTCAGAAAGTATGAGAGGTCTGGGGTGGATGAACTGCGAGGAGAAATGAACAAAATCAAACCTCCTACATTTGATGATGAGAACAAGAAGGATGAACATGCAGAGACATGGCTACTGGGCATGAGAAAGTATTTTCAATTACATAATTATTCCTCTCATGCAGAGGGTAGAATTTCCATCTATCAACTCAAAGGAAAAGCATCCATGTGGTGGGATCAACTTGTGCAGGTGCAGCACATCAAAGAAAAAAATGTTACTTGGAGAATATTCAAGAAGTATTTTGAGAAGAAATACTTGACTAAGAGATACTATGACAAGAAAATGAAAGAGTTGTTTGAACTCAAGCTTGGGATTATGACAATTGAGGAATATGAGAGAAGGTTTCTAGAACTTTTGAAGTATGTCTCTTTCATCAAGGATGAGACAGTCAAAATTCAAAGGTATTTGAGTGGATTTCCATCATTCATCGGTGACACAATACAGTATGATGATCCCAAGACATTGGAGGAGACCATAAGGCAAGATAAATGTATATGATCAACAAAAATCAAGACCAACATTCCAAAAATCTTGAGAAGACAAAAATAAATTCAATATGGATCAAAGGAAGAAGGGGTCTAAGCTGCCATTCTTCATAAATAGTCCACAAGGACAACAAACTCCTAAGGAACCTGGAATGATGGACATAGGAAATCAAAGGCCAAGGCAACCACCTATTCAATGTTGGGGTTGTAAACGTGATCACATGTTCAGAGATTGTCCTCGCAAAGGTGAAAAATGGATGATTGTTCATAATGTACAGTAAGCTGAAACAATCGAGGACATGGGCAGAAATATACCTAGGATCTATGCATCCCTCGACAACAACCAAGTAGAATATTAGTCACATATGATTGAAGTGGAAGGTATGATCAACAACCAAACCATTACTATTTTAATTGATTCAAGATATATTCATAGTTATATAGATCCTAAGGTGGTGGAAAGTTTACATTTTCCAAGGAGAAAGTGTGGGAAATATTGGTTGGTGCAGTTGGCTATAGGATCCAAAAGAAAAGTTAATGAGATGGTTAAGTCATGTCTTATTGACATGAATGGACTGAACACCCAGGCAGATTTGAACATCTTGCCTTTAGGTTCCTATGACTGTCTAATTGGGATGGATTGGTTGGACCAACATCATGCTCTCTTAGAATATCACAACAAATCATTTACTTTCTTGGATGAGGAAGGGAAACTAAGGAAAGTATAGGGAATTCCCAGGGCAGTAGCCATAAGAGAGATTTCAACATTGCAGCTAAATAAATGTTGCAGAAAAGGGTGTCAAATAATTGCATCTCATTTGGCGGAGACACCTAAAAACAAGGTGCCAAATTTGGAAGATTATGCAATCTTGGAAGATTTTGAAAATGTGTTCAAGGAGGTACCAGGACTACCCCCAAGGAGGGTCACTAATTTCTCTATAAATCTAATGCCTAGAGAAGCTCCAATGTCAAAGACTCCTTACATAATGAGTACACCAGAGATGAAGGAGTTGCAAATACAACTTGAAGATCTTATGAAGAAGGGGTATATACACCCAAGTGTGTCACCTTGGGGTGCCCCATTCTTGTTCATGAAGAAGAAAGATGGAACATTAAGATTGTGCATTGATTTGAGATAGTTGAATAAAGTGAGTGTAAATAACAAGTATCCTCTGCCAAGGATTGATGATCTTTTTGATCAATTGAAGGATGCAAAGATATTTTCAAAGATAGATCTCAGGTCAGGATACCATTAGGTAAGGATTAAAGAGGGAGATATCAACAATACCGCTTTTAGGACAAGGTATGGTCATTATGAGTTCACAGTGGTGCCATTTGGGTTGTCAAATGAACCATTTGTTTTCATGTTCTTAATGAATGGTGTTTTTCAAGAATATTTAGACAAGTTTTTCATTGTCTTTTTGGATGACATTCTCATTTATTCCAAGTCAAAAGAAAATCATGAGCATCATTTGAAGATGGTTTTGCAAGTATTAAGGGAGCATCAATTGTATGCCAAATTGAGCAAGTGCTCATTTTACCAGAAGCAAATTCACTATTTGGGGCACATCATTTCAAAGTATGGGATAGCAGTGGACCCTGAGAAGTTAGAATCCATTAGAGAATGGCTAGTGCCAAAGAATGTGACAGAGGTGAGATCATTCATGGGCCTTGTAGGATACTATAGGAGATTTATAGAAGGA
The DNA here is from genome assembly GCA_009831015.1 of Picea engelmannii. NCBI lineage: Eukaryota > Viridiplantae > Streptophyta > Pinopsida > Pinales > Pinaceae > Picea > Picea engelmannii. The sequence continues at coordinate 1,108,617 of ML777045.1, forward strand.
TTTTCAAAGATTGCACACCCAATCACTTGATTGCAAAGAAAGGGTGTGAAGTTTCAGTGCACATTGGATTGTGAAAAGAGTTTCCAACACTTGAAACAATTATAAACAAGTGATCCAATATTAAGTATAACAGACCGAAATGAAGACTTCATTGTATGCATAGATGCATGTAAAGAGGGACTTGGTGGAGTCCTCAGTCAAAATGGGTTTGTTATATGTTATGAGTCAAGGAAGTTAAAGGAGCATGAAAGAAATTATGCCACTCATGATTTGGAGTTGGTAGACATAGTACATGCCTTGAGGAAATGGAGACACTACCTCATGGGAAAAATGTTTGAGATGAGGACATACCATAATGGTATGAAATATTTGTTTGATCAACCAACTTTAAATGCTAGGCAAAGCAGATGGTTAGAATTTCTAAGCAAATATGACTTTGATATAAATCATATCAAGGGGAAAGATAACAAAGTGGCTAATGCACTCAACAGAAGAGTGCATGAAATGCATGCTACAACCATTATCATGTATCAATCAGATTTGAAACACCGAATTATAGAGACTGCAAATTAGATTTACAATACAAGGAAATAGTGGAAAAATTACAGCAAGATAATTTGCAGCAGAAAATTGAAGAATAAAAGCTAAATGAGGATGAAATTCTCATATACAGGGGAAACATTTATTTACCAAATTCTCAGGAATTGAAAAGTATGATATTGAGAGAAATGAATAATGTGTCTTATGCTGGGCACCCAGGAAATCAGAAAATGATTGCAGCTATCAAGAGGCAATATTATTGGTCATGCATGAAGAAAGAGGTTGTTGATTTTATTGCCAGATGTTTGGAATGTCAAAAAGTAAAGGCTAAGCATAGACACCCAGTTGGTTTTCTACAACCATTACCCATTCCTGAGTGGAAATGGGAAGTAGTAACCATGGATTTCATTACCAAACTGCCCATAACAAACAAGCAACATGATTCTATCATGGTAGTGGTGGATAGGCTTACTAAATATGCTTATTGTCGTTAAGCTCACTCACAAGGCAGTAAACATTGTTGATGTTTATATGAGGGAGATTTCTAGATTACATGGAATACCCAAGATAATTGTGTCTAACAAAGATCCAAAATTGACCTCAAAATTTTGGAAGGGATTGTTTAATGGATTTTGAACAAATTTGAATTTTAGTACAGCTTATCATCAAGAAACAGATAGACAAACAAAGAGGGTGAATCAAGAGATTGAGGATATGTTGAGGATGTATGTGATGGATAAACCATGAAAATGGTAATAATACCTATACTTGGTAGAGTTCGCTTATAACAATGGGTACCAAGCATCTCTAAAGATGAGCCCATTTGAGGCACTTTATGGCAGAAAGTGCAACACACTGGTAAGTTGGGATAACCCAGCAGATAGAGCAGTGGTTGGGCCAGAATTGCTCAGGGAAATGGAAGAGAAAATGTTTAAAATAAAACAAAATTTAAAGGCTGCCCAAGACAGGCAAAAAATCTATGTTGATAAGGGCAGAACTCACAAGGAATTTAAAGTGGGTGACCATGTATTCTTGAAAGTGAAAGCCAAAAGAAGTTCCCTGAAGTTGGGAAATTGTTCAAATTCGATAGCTCGCTATTGTGGGTTGTTTGAAATCATAGAGAGGATTGGTACAGTAGCGTATATGATTTCATTGCCCGTATCTATGTTTGTTCATAATGTATTCCATGTATCCTTGCTAAAGAAATATATACCTTATGATAATCATGTTATTGATTGGAATGTGATTCAGGTGGTGCAAGAAGGCACTTTTGAAGTGCGTCTGGTGCACATTTTGGACCGTAAAATCAAACATCTCTGAAATCAAACCATAGGGATTGTAAAAGTGCAATGGACCTGGTACAATTCTGAGGACGCAACTTGGGAGCATGAGGATGCAATGCAGGAAGAATACCCGCATCTTTTTGAAGATTTTTAAATTTAGTTGTACATGGGTACATGATGTACTGAGGATAGTGCATAAATAAGGGGAGGGGATTGTAATATCCCTAAGGTCAAACCCAATTGCAAATATAAATACAAATGTACATAAGTTGGTGGGTTGATTCAATATCATTTTGGTATGCACATTTCATGGCATAGTCCATGCTTGTGTTGTGCAGTAAAATGAGGAAGTGTACACATTCTGGGATACCATGCACAACATCTTAAGTGTGCACGATGTAGAGGCCAAGGATCCTTGTGTATTTGATATGTTTTATAGGCTAGTGAGCCACTATTATAAGCTAGTATGCTTATGTTTTGATCAAGCCAGAGAGCCTAGATGTTAAAGGCCAGTGCGTCTGTTTTTGTACATATCTCATATTTAATATAAGATACATCATTGCACGCAGACCGACCATGATAAAAGAGATGGGGGACTAAAATCCACTAGTTAGGGAAAGGGAAGTGGTTAAGTTAAGGAATATTATATTAATATTTCTTAAATCATAAAATATGGATAATTATGTTATCCTAAGTTCTAAAGATGGAGACAAGTGGGCCAAAGTAGCATCCAACATGACAAGTGTCGAGTTGGGGGCATGCATACATATTGTTCGAACTTAGCTCATTTTGGCAACTTCCCCATCATTCCAACCATCATCTTTCCCATGATTCATCCATCATTGAGATATATAGTCAACGATCCATGAATATTGGCAGCGATTGAGCTATCATTGTATCTTCATGACTTTACCTGAACCCGTATCTAGAGCCTTTTGTTGGGTAATTTTTACCTTGGGAGTAGGATTGAGGAAGCGGGTTGTCAAGCCCATGGGATATTGAAGAGGCAGGTTGTCACGCCCATGAGAAATTCTCTGGGTGAGAGAATTGTTGGGGATTGATTTCCTGAAGGTTCTGAACTACAACTATAGGGCTCTAAGACTTCCTATCCGACTTGTTGTTGAAGCCATGTAAAGGAAGTAGGGAAGCCGAGGGACCATTGAGAAGAGAAGGGGCACACTTCCTTTGGTGGGACAGGCATGTGGGAAATGAGGGACTATAGGCTATTAGTTGTGGGAGCACCTGAGATGGAGTCTTCCCTGTTGTTCATGAACCTTTAGCCTGGTTAGGAACCCCTTTACCCGGGTGGAGTTTAGTCCTAGCTCATGGGTGACTCACTGTTGAGAGAGATGAATAGTGTGGTCTAAGGCTGGGAGGTTCGTGGAAGGTTTGCACGTAGTTAGTGATATTCTCACAAAGATACGTGTCAATTGTGTGATTAATTTACATGCTGCATTGTTATTCACGTGTTATTTTTATGGGTTTATCGTATGTGTGATTTTAGTTGTTTGTATGCTTATGGGTATTGCATGTATATTTTTCATGTATATGTTTACTTCTATTTCAGTGTGAATTCATGCATTTACATAGCATATTTTTCTATACACATTTTATATATATATTAAGATTCCAGAAGTTTTTTGTCTGTGTGCATATGTTTTAATTGCATGTAGTTAGAAATTTATGTGACATAACTTAGTTAGGATGATAAGTATGTTATAGTACGTCCCGCATAGAGAACATATGTGTTTTTCGACGTAGAGTGGCCCGGCATGAATGGTCGAGGATGTTACAAATTGGTATTTGAGGATGAAAGAGTGTTCAGGAGTAGCATGGCCTGGTTTGTTGAAGGTTGGGAATGTTACAAATATGGTTTCAAAGATAAGTAAAGCATCTGAGGAGTGGCATGTCTTGGCCTGTGGGTGGTCGGGTGTGTTACAAAAGTACAGATCATATCCATGAAATTCATAATGTCGGAATAATTTTCATCTCGTCGAGGAAACTCATATTCTCTATGAGATTATTGGCATGGAAGGCACCAAGAATTTTTTTTGACCATTCCAACTAGTTTCAAAGTATCAGGGGCCTTTTCCTCATGTTCAGGCCTTGGTTTCCAACCCGTGGAATATCTTTGTTGTCTCGAAATTTGAGGTCTAGGAGAATATTGGATTATTTCCACAGTCTTAAAATGACTCATGATTTGGTTCTATAATTGGGAAAATTGAGTACTCATATGATCTATATTATAAGTTAATAGGGAAATCGGATCATGAGAACTTCTACTGGAAGCCTTATTCTTTAATTTTTTCTTGACACGAGAGTAATGAAAATGATCTACCTTCGAATCAAGGATATTATCTTCAATATCAACACTGTATTCTTTGTCTTGTTCCAAAGAAGTGGGATTATTTTCCTTTAGAATAAAGAAAACATTCCCTTCAAAAGAATTCATATAAAGGATACAGACTGATGTAGCTTTAGGACAAAACTCTGTCGAGATTTGGTTGTACAACCTATCAAATATGGTATAAAAATCACTCACAATATCATTCTCCTTTTTCTTTATCTTATTGAACTAGGCTACAAGCATCCCACTGTCTTTCTTTGTTGACCATATTCTCTTAAATAACTTGGAAAAATATTCATAGGATGTGAGATGATTATCTAGAAGGCCTTTGAACCATCCTAGAGATTATTTAGTCAATGATGAAGGACATAAATTCATGGATACATCCTTATGCTCAATGCCTTCATTATCCATGTCTCAACCTATGCTGTAGAGATGATTTTCAATAGTCACAACATTGTTTTCTGGGAACTTTTCAAACCACTTGTTTGACACTTTTGGCATTGCGTTGGGGTATCCAGGTGTTGACGGGCGAAATTGACCGTCCATCAACTGGAAGAGCGGGTCTAGTCCGGGGTTGTCTAAATAACCTAAGTCGTTTGGTGTAACTTGTTCTGACGGGTTTAATGGCTCTGTTAGCCAATCTAAGAATCCTAAAAGAAAAGAATAAAAGAGAGAAATAACTAACTAATTACTAAACACACTATATATATGTACATATATTCAAATGTAACTATAGTAGTTGTATTTAAGCAGAAGATATACAAGTTTCGTCTATTTACATGATTTACAAGTTGCAAGTTTTAATCGAAAATTACTAAAATCGATGTGAAAAATGATTGCTTCTAGGAAGCAGATAAAGAAAGCGCATAAAAATATTTATTGTTTTTTTTTTATAAATTTAAAGAATCTTGCAAAAAGGTTAATGAAACATGAACATGTGGATAGTCAAAGCTGAACCATACATTCATTGTTTCATTCATAAACAACTTAACTAAATAACACACATAATAACCTGTCGCTAATCGACGAAACTTATCTTTATGTGATGTATGAGCTCCTTCCTGTACTGTTGTTAAGGGAAACCTATAACAAAACAATACTAGCACTTCCAGAATACATTCAAAGAAGTATTTGATATTGGAGTAAATTAATAACAACATGAAGACAACTAATTAAAAATTGTGTGATCTTAAGATAATCAATATTTAAGAATGAAAGAAAACTCAATTTTGGGTATTGATATTATCCATCATTTAACATTAGAAATAAATTCCATAATAATCAAATGATTGATTGATCACAC
>ML777045.1:1135445-1160184 GCA_009831015.1 Picea engelmannii
TTTATTAATCCCTACCGCCTCTACCATTAATAAAAGTTACGCATGTAAAAATAAAAGGGAATTATTAATGAGCGCACTTACTCTTTGAGTTTAAAAAAAAATAAAAAAATAAAAAAATAAAATAAAAAGAAACATAAGAAAATAAAAAGGAAAAAGGGGGGAAAACCTAAAAAAAAGAGGATTTAGGGTTTGAGACGGGATAAAAGAAAGGGAGAGGGAGAAAGAGGGGTCTTTTTTTAGCTATTGGTATTGTTATGCTGCCAGACTAGAGACTAGACTGATTTCTTGTAGGAGTTGGGGATTCTCAACAAACTTGAGTGGTAGCTTGGCCTTGGAGGCGAGCTAAGAAGCTAGGCTATCATCTGGGTTGTGTGTGGCCCCTTGTGGCTCAGGGGGCTAAAGGGGAAGGAGATTACCCCTAGAATTTGGTTGGGAGGTACTGGTGAGTGCTTTGCGGTCGGCAAGCGGGAGCATCAAGGAGCACGCGTACGCCAAACGGAGCGGGCGAGCAGGCCAAGGTATGTTTTGTATTTTGATGGAATGATAGTTTCTGGTTGCGTCTGAAAATTTAGATGGCTGTGTTTATATTTTGATGAATGTTTTATGTTTCTGGTTCTTCGTCTTGGCACAGTTCTAGGGTTTCTCCTTCCTTTCCTATGATGGGCGTTCATATATATATAATGGAAGTTTTTTTGGTTCGGTGGGTTTCCCTTGTATTTTTGGGCGTTCTCATATCTTGACCTGCGTGTTTTTCCATGGCTGTGCGTCTCCTTGTGACCTGTATTTTTTTTCATATAGGGTGCATTTTCTTTTACCGTGGGTTTTCTCTTATTTCGCTGGGCGTTTCTATGCACAGTAATCATTTTAATTACAATGGGTTTCTCCTATCTCCGTGGGAGCTTGTATTTACAGCGGGCAATCTTACCGTGAGTTGTCTCCTTTTATGCTTTGGGCATTTTTGTTCTTTTTACTGTGGGAGTTGACAACGACTGTGGGCAGATCATTTTATAAAATTTTTATTGTCATACGATTTATAGACTTCCCGCCATTGTGATTTACCTTTTTTTGTCCTTACTGCGTCCTTCTGTGTATCGAAGTTAAGCTCTGTCTATCAAATCTAAGCTCTGCGCCTTCACAATGTCCTTACCGTGTATCAAATTTAAGCTTCACGTATCAGATCTCAGCTCCGAGTCTTCACTAACTGTGTTGCGTCCTTACTACGTGTTTACCCTGTATCAGGCAGACTTAGACTACGATATTACATGGGTGAGACAGCGTGTATAAGCGTTTTTTTTTGGGTGCCCTTGGATGGCGTTTTCTCGGTACTTCAAGCCTGCATTGATAACGATTAAATTTTCATCCTAAGTGTTTTATTCTCTACTCGTCCAGCATGTTTGATGTTATTTATTCTCGGATAAAACAAATATTTTTTTAAAAACCTAGCATATAAGATAAAGGAAGTTTCAAATAACCAAGGATACGGGGTTCAATTCATGGAATCCAAAACTCAGAAGGCATGAATATTTGCCCCCAGATTCAACTTGACATCCACCACTAATCTCCTTTCCTGTCATTTCTTGTTGAATTCAATAACTGTTTTTTTTTTATGTGGCTGGAATGGCCGATTCCACTAAATGAAATGCGTGGCATGGGTTGGGCACTTATACCCACGATTGCGATGGCTTTAAGACATTGCCTTAGCGTGCCTTTACCACCTTGGCTTAGCTCTTCCATTGCCCAGTTCTCGCTATAATTCTGCAAGTTCAGCATATGTTAGTAAATTTTCCTATGCCTCTTTAGTTGCGTCCTTGTTATTTCTGAATGTCTTATTAACGGCCTCCTTAATATCCTAAATGTCTTACCAGTGGCCTTGCATAAAAATGTCGGTTATGGTTAACATCTTTATGCTCGATGCCTCGTTTCTAGCTTGTATTCATTGGATGTTCGCATTCTAGTTTAGTAGGGTTGCCTTGATTCTGGCTGGCGCGCATACCACAAGTTCCTCGCTTCCAAGTTTTAATTTGGTGGTATGGGGATTGGGTCGCTTATTTTCACCGTTAGGGTTGCTTTATGGAATGACAAGTAAGGCCATGTTAAATGTAGTAACCAGATTTCGAGGCTACCATGCTGAACTACCTTTATAATGTTCTCATACATTTAGGTATTTTAGTTTCCTTATGTAGTAATGTTACTTAGTTTCTTTACCTGGTAAGGATATTTTAGTTTTTATTTAATAATGTTATTTTAGTCTCTTTGTCTAGTAATGTTACTTTAGTTTCTTTACCTAGTAAGGATATTTTAGTTTTTATTTAATAATGTTATTTTAGTTTCTATTTAGTAATGTTATTTCAGTCCTTAATTTGTAATGTCTCCTTCCCACTTTTCCTTTAAATAATAATGTCCTTATTTTACCATTATCATTTGTTAGGAATGGGTAAGTTTTTGGTGTATTATTATATTAGGGCATTGTAATACCTTTACACATAATAATAAATTATCATGATTACTATGGTGGGAGAAGGAATGGCCGTATGTATCCAATTACAGAAGGAAACTCCCTTTGTAATAGGTTGTGGTTGCAAATTATAGGGGTAAGGCAATTTAATATATTGTCTTGAATTATGCCAAGCAAGGTCTTGTAATAATTAAAAGGTACTGTTAGGGTAAGGTAATGTATGGTGTTGTAATGCTAAGGTCATGGAGTGTTATGTTTATGTAAATGTCAACCTTCATGGTAAGGTAAAGGTTAATGTACTCATCATTATGGTAAGCCTGGGTGAAGTATGGTAATATTGGTTAATTGCAACGTTAGTACTTGATTACATTGTAAGGATAATATTATTAAAGTACAATGTTAATGATAACGCTTAAACTGCAAGGGTAATATTTGGTTAATTTGCAATGTTAATACTTGTTTAATGGTCATGTTAATGTTGTTTAGATTGCAATGCTAATGATGTTGCTTAAACCGCAATATTAACATTTGCTTAATTTACAATGGTAGTAATTGTTTAAATTGCTATATTAATATTTGTTTTAATTTGCAATGTTAATGATGATGCCAAATCACAATGTTAATAATTTTTTAATTTGAAATGTTCATGATGAAGTCTAAATTGCAATGTTATGATTTGTTAGGTTATTGTAATGTACGGTAATAAATTGGAAGGCAAGGTAAGATAATATGGAGAATGTAAACGTTTGGGGTTTACCATTATGGTAATGATATCGTTGCTCACTTATGGCGATTTACAAAAAATGCCATGTGCTTGTGATTATTGCTTGTCCTTGAACTAGTGCAAAATGACTTTATATCTAAAGAATGGGGGGTTGAGATTATTGGATTTTCACCTTATTTAAGGTTGGATATCTTGTCGATTACTAAAATTTAAAGGGAGCATTTGGTTAGTAATTTTAGTGAGTCTTTTTCATGGTTGGTTGATGTCTGGGTCCTTCTTACTTGCGCCTTCCTGGAGGACGCTTGTTCATACCATTTAGGCTGTGCAACGTCGTAATCATCTTTGTTGGGTCAGTCCTGTCGGGCAGGATGTAGACACCCCCAGGTAGCCTTAGGAGGTATGACTGCATATGTGGTTATTCGTGTAAGGATCCAGTGATGTATCAAGAGTCTCGGGCCCTTTAAAGGCAGGGTTTCCACTCTTGCAACACCCTGAGGGGATTACTAGTTTTTGCCTGAGCAGTCGGCGAGGAGCCTGTCTAATCTTCTTTCGAGAAGACATAAGACTAAATGCCCTGCTTTCCTGTGTAGAAATAGTAACCCTAACACCATGGATTCCTCCCTCTGTGTTCTGACTATGCAACCCCAGTATGTCTTAATGTTTGTGTTGTGCGCCTTATGCCTATGGTCGTATCTTGTAGCAGTTACTCGTTGTGAGCCTTCAGTCTTCTTGTGTTGAACATCGTTGTTGCGTCTTGTTGGTCGTCGAGTGGTGACGTAGAGTCCAGTGTGTCTGTTTCCCTTCCTACACGCGTGCTCACACCTTTAAAAAAAATAAAAAAAATTGCATCTGTCATCAGCGTTGTTGTCTTAACTAGGAGGGTTGTTACATTTCTAGCCTCCAACTTCTCTGAATGGTCTGAGCTTGCTTAGTAGAGACACCGTGAAGAGTGATATATTGTGATATATGTCAAAAAATTTCTCTTCCACCTTTTCAAATCTTTCTTGTACTAGATCAAAAGGGTTTTTATGAAAAGACTTGTCAGCCATATCTAAGGATCTATGACTTTTTTCTTAAACCAATTCCTCGATCTCCACAATTTTCCACAAATACCCAAAATACACCAACATTGATACCAATATCATATGTAAAATATCATGGATATTCCATTGGACAGATCGTGACAACATATCCAATAAATGATTGAAATCTTTATTGTGAGGGTTAATTTCCTTTACATAACAAATTCTTAAATTATTGGTTTTCTACTTAAAATTTATGAAATAGTTGAAATGTGAAAAATAGAGAACAAAAATAAATCCTCTGACACCATCCATAAATAAATACAATATATGACCTAGGAAACCTAATACGAGAGAAAACCCAGTTAGAAGGTGAGGTCTCTCCACTCTATTTCCCTTGAATGCAAGTATAAAGAAATAACCACTCCTTGTGGAGTTTCTTTGGATATTGTGGCTTGTATGGTTGCTACAGAATATTTCCTCCTCTAATATGCTCATAGAATACCACTCTCATATGTTTTTTTGAGATGTGGAACAATATATAATGAAAAATAATGTAGCCCCTTCTCCTCTTAGAGGCCCCGTATTTAACATAGCATGATAGTCCTCTAGCGTTATGGTATTGAATTCTTGAAGCCTCAATTAGTGATTAGGTTTCGACCTTATAGAAAGTTCTAGAAAATCCACTATGTGTCTATCCCTACATGTTTAAGTAAAAGGGGATGATTTGGCATCCACTCTCACCATGACAATCAATACGCTAGGCATAAATTCCGTATACAAACTTCAATTGAGTCTATTATTGCACCATTGGAAAGGTCTTAGTGTGCATAATATAGATAGGCATATCTTTCATATACAAACTTCAATTGAGTCTATTATTGCACCATTGGAAAGGTCTTAGTGTGTATAATATAGATGTTTTCTCAATAGTAAGTTTTGGACCATTAAAATGTGTCATTTGATGCCTCAAAATGGCTCCATAAGATTTCAAATGGATTTTTGGAGCCTAATTTCCAAATTGAAACTAACCCCTAAAATGGCTTTGCAAGTTGATTCCACTAATTGTTTTCATCCATAAAGCATCAAGATAGATGAAAAATAATATTATGATCCAATCTGAATTACCACTCTTTAACAATTGTAATACACCAACATCAATATCCTTAGACCTCCTTATTCAATTTCAAGTCAGGTTTCAATGCATTTTGCACAAGGAAAGTGGAGTCTAGATGACCGTGGATCTGTCAAAACTATTTTTCCTAGGTTGGGGATCGCTTGGTTCATAATATTTACAGACTTCTTTGATGGTGGTTTTATACGAGTCTAACCAACAAAATATTCACTACAACACCGAATCTCCTTTCCTAACACTATTTTGCTTGTTGGCCTTATCAACGGCTTGTTTTCTACAACAATGAAACTCTTTTACTAGAAACATTTTTGCTTGTCAGTCTTACCAAAAATCCTCTTAAAGTCACAAGTTCGAAATAGGCTACTCGGTCTTGGGTTTAGAATCCATGCACTAAAATCTTTAAGGTGGTTTAGGCTTCGGCTTCACAAAAGACTCAATATTGTAAGATTGGGTTACTCGGAAAGTTTTCCCAGAAAGAGTTTCTAGAAAAGAGCACCAAATTCAGTCCTCCGTCCAACACATAGTTTGAAGGCAATGACTTTGAGTATTTTTCTAGGATTTCCAAATGATTTAGGTTTACAATGTCTTGTTGTATCTAAATCATGGCGCTAGTCAATCAATAGCTACGAGTTCTTGGAGAAATGGAAGATGCTTGGCTGCTCTAAGTCTATAAAGTTAGAAACTCATAACTAAGCAGACATTTGAAAATGAGAAGACTTGAGGTGGAAGGAATTCTGGACCTATTTAATCATGACCTCCCAGATGGGATGACTCACATTCTTTGCATTTTGAGCTAGAGATCGAGAAACTTCATGCTATCTTCTTTTCTTAGCTATCATCGGTTCGAGTGATTCTAATACAAACAATTTCGATGGAAAAGGTCGGCCGGTTTCAATTCTTCGTTCCCAAACCAAGCCACAGGGTCTTTGCTCTTCAGCTCCTCTTCTACGCCAGCAACAACACCCTCCTCACGTCCTCTGTCGATGAGAGCGATCAGCAACCACCCTTAATGGTCTCTTTCTCTCGGGTCTACCTTCAATGAGAACAAGATCAATCGGACCCAGCTAGTAGCCACATTGAAAACCATGAGTAGTGGACATGAAGATGCCTTGAATCTGGAAGCAAGTGCTTCAAGATATGGGACTCAAGTTGGGCAATGAGTCTTGATCAAAAGCCACAAGAGCCTTTAAAATATCGCACGAGGGTTTATTATGATTTCAACAAGAGAGAGCTCACACGGAGGCCAGAACGTTTAAGAAGATTTGTATTAAAAGAGAAATCAATTGAAGAATTTCATTTGTTCAAGGATGAAGGGTTTGGGGGAGATCGAGATGGATAAAATCCTTCATCAAGGTTCTTGCAGGTGGGTAATACGATCGATAGTGGTGTACCCCTAGGAAAATATTATTTCATTCAGAAAAATAGTAAGAGAGAGGAGGGTGCAAACATCAATGTAAAGCATAAAGGTCTCATGCAAATCAATGTAAAGCATAAGGGTTTCCTGCAAAGAGACACACACTTCTCCAAGTAAAATGCTTAGAATTACCGTGCTATGGAAAAATACCATAGCATATTTTCACTTTGATATAGAATAACATGAAGATGGATAAACTTGGAATACATTTCATTAATTACGTCGAAAGGCCTATACCCATTGGAGATGGGCACAATTAATCACCTTTTAATCTAAAATTCTAATCTCATGACTAACAATTGAAGATGCTGGCATATTCTTAGTCATCCTCTCAAATCAATGAATGTGATTTACTCTTCATAACTTCCTTGTATTTTTTAATGCATCATTTATTACTTTTTACATTTACCTAATCATATTAAGAAATTACTGTACCACCACATGATTGCCACGTTTAACTGATTAACCTTTGGAACTACCACATTTGAAATTAACTTTTAGATTTCCTCAGTGCTATGTGCGTTTCAACTGTCTGTGCGTTTCATCTATCTGGGAGAAAGCTTTGGCATCGCCTTTCGGCGTTCACCAGCCACTTTGCGGTTGTGCTAGTAAGATATATGTATAAATACATGAGTTTGACCTTTGTATTTATCTTTCAAGGGGACTATTACTATGGTTTCTATTACTTGACTATTCATTTTATGTCATGAGTAACTTTAATGGATTGTGTTTCCAATAGTTAATTTGACATTCTCAACTTTAACTAGTCTTTAAATTTTGTAACTCATTATAAATATAGATAAGCATGAGTGTATATTTTATTTATGTTAATTTTGATGTCCCTTTCTATGATTGTTCTTGTTTCAATCACTAATCCACTTAAATTGGTGAAAACTCTCTAAATACTTCCCCATGATTCATGGATGGTAAAATAAGAGAGTGAAAATAGAAAAATAGAAAAACTTATTAATAAAGACAATCCATTATATATATTCCATATGTTTTGGAGAATATATATATATATATATATATATATATATATATATATAGTAGATTTTTAATGACTAAAATCAACAAACTAAAATTCTGTCAAATACTTAGGATATATATATAGTAGATTTTTAATGACTAAAATCAACAAACTGAAAATATGTCAAACACTTAGGAACCTAGAGATAATTGTCTTTATAAACTTCATAAATTCAAAAACCCACATTCAGAAATTTTCATAAGCATAAATACACATTGCTAAGAAAAATATGCAGCGGAAAAAAAACATAGTGGACAACAACCCAATAACACTCAGAAATTTAGACAAATGCTAGAGAAAACCCCAATATGCTAAACCCAATGAGAGAGAGAGAGAGAGATATTATTATTATGCTTCAGGAAAGTACAAAACAACAACAAACCCACATTTCCAGCCAAGGAAAATACCTCACAGCACCAAATCTGTCCCACAGAAATATGCATCGTTTTCTGTGCCAAAATCGTATTGTTGTACAACCTCCTTCTGCATCGTTTTCTATGCCCATGGTTATCCATACGGACTATTCCGTACGGCCCAAAATAGAGAACAAAAAATAGAAATCTGCCTAGAAACTCATGCCCGAAATGCCTCGATTTCCATGCCAAATACGTACGACTGTACAAACTGTACAGAATCATACGGACTGTACAGATCTATACAGTACAACCTCCTATAGCAGAAAAATATTTCGGCCAAAAATTCACAAAAACATTTTCTCGGGATTCATGCCCTTCTTCCTTAGTAAACGTGCCCTCTTTGATGTTCACTTTCCTCTCTCAAGCATGTTCAGAAAATATCTCTAACTCTCCTCCCGATGTTCTCTCAACATCCTCCCGATGTCTTCACAACATGTCTTCCACACTACCCAATGCATTCTTTTATAATTTGAAAATGACATTTTCCCCCTAAAAGTGTCTTTTCACCTTCCTCGACCCTAGATCCAAAGGCCAAGATTAGATCTTGCCTTTTTCAAGATCAAGGGTCATGATTCATTCCCTTCCAAATGTCTCATTTAAAATTAAAGTGAATTTCACTTTATTACATAACTGTTTTATGAAAATAAAGTCATTTTAAAAATAGAAGGTACACTTTATTAAAAAAGTCATTTTAATAAAAGAACCACTTAAAACGACTTTATAAAACCTATTACAAAGTTAAGTGTCTGGTAGTGTAAATATTAAGGTAACATCCGCATAGAAGACAAAACATGTGAAGTACCTCCCGAGCTAAAAAATCTAACACTCCCTCTTAGCGAATAAGGTACTTCTGGTATCACCACCATAATCTGTCTCCATCTCATCAGTTGCCATAGTTTCTCCCTCTGTACTAGAATTCTCTGCTCCCTCTAAACATGAAGACAGAAATCCCACTGCACTGGAAGCCTCTGTTGCTACCTCCACTATACCATGAACCGAATACATGCTCCTAGGAAACTGCACACTCTCTTGAACATCCAACTTTGTCGACTCATGCCAACTAACTCCCTTGAGAGTCTCGGAAGAAGACTGAGTGCCATGTATCAAATATCTCTTCCCTGCTACCTACCAACTCTCTGAAACAATATCTGAGTCCAGAAATCGACTAGACCCCAACACAAGTCTACCCAACAACCTGTACAAGCTCTCATACTTGACACCAATCATTATTGTTGTGTCAACAGTTTCTCCCACATGATACAAAAACACATGTCCATTGTTGAAAACAACTCCAAATCCACTATCATCTAAAGCTAACACTGAGAGAAAATTAACTGTCGACTCTGGAACATATAACACCTCGCCAACCTCTAGAAGACCTCATGAATCTATTTGGAATCTCATCCCTCCAACCCCCTTTACTACACATTGTGGGCTAACTCCACAATTCATGCTACAGTCTGAGTCTATCTCTGTAATATCGAGGAAAAATGACCTCAACCCAATCATGTGCTAAGAAGCACCACAATCCACAAACCAATATTCAATGTCCTTGAACACTAGGCATCCACTACCCACGGAACCAACCATGAGAGAGAAATCCTTCTCAAATCTATGAGTAAACTCTACAACTTCTATTGAAGTTGACACCTTTGATTCTGGTTTCTTCTTGTTGTTGTTCGGACATTGACTAGCATAGTGGCCAGTCTTTTGACATGCAAAGTATTTCACCTTTCTCATGTCCTTCTTATTTCCCTTTGCCATAAGATAAACGTTCATATCGTCTGCACTGTCCAATGCCTTTTCTTGAGACCCCTCCCAGATCTCCTCATGCGTAAAATCATCCCATAATCTACTCCAGTCAGGGAGCTTCTCTCTCCCCACCACACACTTGACGAAAACCTTCTACTCCTTGGTGAAGCCTTTGAGAGCTATCCGCACCAACTCTGAGTCAGGAATGACTTCTTCAAAAAATGCCAACTCATCCTTCACCTGTGAAACCTAGGTGAGGTAGGTGGCCACACTCTCTCCTTTGACCATCCTAGTTCCATGTAGCTTGTCGTGGAGAGCCATTATCTAGTTCTTGTTCTTAGCCTCATACAGGCCTTTCAGTGCAACCCACATTTCATTGGTTTTCTTCTTCTCATCCAAATGTGGAATAAGGTGGTATCTAACCCCGTCCAAGATGATTCTCTGAGTCTTAGCTTCCCTCACCTCATGAACATTGAAAGCTATGGGATCTGGGGCAGGTACAGGCACAATGGTGTTCGCAAACAACCACAATTTTTTCTCCTTGAGAACACTGCTAATTCTAACCTTCCACTGCAGGTAGTTGGAGATCCCCTCCAATCTATCTTCAAACTTGATGTTGGAAGTCATCTTTTTCCACTTGAGAAAGAACCTTTTATGCCTTCTTCAAGCAAATACAACAACAAATCACTTGTTGTTCTAAGTGTCAAATGTTTCCCATTGAACTTCAGAGCACAAGCTCTGATACCATGCAGATTTTTAATGACTAAAATCAACAAACTGAAATTCTGTCAAGCACTTAGAAACCTAGGTATAAATGTCTTCATAAACTTCATAAATGAAGAAAACCCACATTCAGAAGTTTCCATAAGTAGAAATACACATTGCTAAGAAAAATATGCAGTGGAAAAAAACACAGTGGACAACAACCCTATAACACTCAAAAATTTAGGCAAATGTCAGGGGAAACCCCAATATGGGGAAACCCAATGAGAGAGAGAGAGAGAGAGAGAGATACTATTATTATGCTTCAGGAAAGTAAAAAACAATAGTAAACCCACATTTCCAGCCAAGGAAAATAACTCACAGCACCAAATTTGTCCCACAAAAATCTCCCTTGTTTTCTGTGCCAAAACCGTATTGTTGTTCGACCTCCTTCTGCCTCATTTTTTGTTCCCACAATCAGTTGTATGGACTGTTTCATACAACCCAAAACAGCGAACAAAAAACAGAAATCTACCTCAAAATTTGTGCCCAAAATGCATCGATTTCCGTGCCAAATCCATATGACTGTACAGACTGTACGAATCCATACAGTATGGCCTCCTACAGCAGAAAAATATTTCAGCCAAAAATTCAAAGAAATTTTTTCTCGGGATTCGTGCCCTCCTTCCTTGGAAAATGTGCCCTCTTTGTTGCTTGCTTTCCTCTCTCAAGCATGCTCAGAAAATCTGTCTAACTCTCCTCCCGATGTCTTCACAACATGTCTTGCAAACTACCCAATGCATTCTTTTATAATCTGAAAATGACATTTTCCCCCCAAAAGTGTCTTTTCACCTTCCTCAACCCTAGATCCAAAGGCCAAGATTAGATCTTGCCTTTTTCAAGATCAAGGGTCACGATCCATTCCCTCCAAAATGTCTCATTTAAAATTAAAGTGAATTTCACTTTATTACATAAGTGTTTTATGAAAATAAAGTCACTTTAAAAATAGAAGGTACACTTTATTAAAAAAGTCACTTTAATAAAATAACCACTTAAAACAACTTTATAAAACCTACTACAAAGTTAAGTGTCTGGTAGTGTAAATATTAAGGTAACATCTGCATACAAGAAAAAACATGCGAAGTACCTCTCGAGCTAAAAAATCTAACAATTATGAGAGTGATATAGAATTGTATTTGTTAATAGTTGATTTGGTCTTTTCTATTTTAACGAGTTGTTAAATTGGCATTCTCGACTTCAAATACTCTTAAAATTTTGCAACTCATTATAAATACAGATAAAAATGAATGTAAATGTTCTTTATGCTATTTTCAATATCTAGTTGTTTCTCTCCTTAAGCTAGCTAGTCTTCCTCATTAGACTATCAACTGATATCTGAGCATACGATTTTTAGACCTCCTCAAATGATGCTTTAATGATGCTTTTATTAAGAAAATAATTATTCTCAATCAACGAAGTTGAGATGATGCTTGAAAAATTTCATGCATTATAGACTCAACATGGTGAGTTACAAAGCTTCAACCTTCTATACGAGGCTCAATTCCCTACAATCTCAAGTATTCCAAAGTTCCCACAATCTCACAAAAATATCATGTTGTCTACAGATCTTATCATTTGTTCTAGCACTCTAATGCAGGAGCATCACCAACATCAAGCGAGCCATCATGGAAGCAAAGGACAGCTAGACAAGCGCTAGCATAAATTTTGAAAATACCTTGAAGTTGTTGCGCAATCTTAAATGAGGTCATTAAGAAGAAGTGCACTTGTATAATGTAGATGGACATTGAGCAATTTTCTCTCGTCCTTAGTAGGTAGAAGGCATTTAAAATAGTTAATGTAGGTTTTGTGTTTGTTCTCTGTGTATTGATGTTGAATGATATGCTCATGAATGTTTGCTCCTGTTATACATTTTCTTTATATGTTGTGTATATGATTTCATGTTTGAGTTTGAAGTCTGAAAGGAAGTAAGAATGAGTTTCAATTGTTTCTCTATCTGAACAAGGTTCCTGCAAGGAGTGCAATCGAATGGTCCGTAAGGAGTGCGTTGACAGAGGGTTTAGATAGAGTCACTTGTGTTTCTCATTTGTTCTGAAGTGCAGATAGGCACAAGAGTCGTGGAAGGAGTGCGTAGGCCAAGGGAAGCTTCAGGGTTGCGAACCTGAGTGAACTGTTTAGAGACTATTGTTGTAGGCATGCGCAGGGTTGAAAGAATTCAGCACTGGGAAGGGTCTGAAGGTTGCCACAAGGAGTGTGAGAAAGAGGCTTTTTCTAAGAGGATGTAGAGTCATGGAAAATCTCGGGAAGGATAAGGCCCTCGAAAGTGATTCAAAAAAAAAAATAGCGCAGGAAAGTTACGATTGGAAGTCTGTAAGAAGCGTCGTAAGTTTGTGTGCAGGTGAACAAGTTCCGTGGAGGAACACTTGGTCATTTGCAGAAATCACCAAGGAAGGAAGGATGGTCGGAATTCTCCAAGGAGTATTCACAAATATTCATGAGCCACTAGATCTTGCGGAGGAGCAATGAAGTTATAGCGAATGCGTCGAAGGGTTCGAAGCTCAGGAGGGTAGAACCATTGATCCAAGCCGTAAGGGCCGTCGGATCGAACCAGAGATTTCATATCAGAGTTTCGTGGGTCGAAGTCCCGTGAACATTGCAACATGAATCATGAAATCGCGATACGCGATATCCCGACAGCCAAAGGAACCGTGCGGGGCCAGCAGAGTTAGCGAGTGAACAATTGGCACGAGTGTCGGAGTTTCGTGGCAAGAAGTCCCGTAACATATGCATTAGGATTCGTGATATTGTGAACTCTAAAATGCCGATGGAGTGAAGGCACTGAAAGGTCAAACTTTCACATGAGTCGGAGTTTCAGCATATCGGGAATCGGGGGTCGGTAATAGCAAGTTTTCTGAGATCACGAGTGTTGAAATCGCAATAGGGAAAATCCTGAAAGGGAAGATTCAGCGTTGACTGTATCGAGGTTCGGGGATTCGAGAGTCGAACACTCGACCATTGACCTCACGAAGTCATGAGGTCCAATCTCCCGATCAAAAAGAGGGGGATCCCACGAGGATTTCTGTGGGTCTAGATTTCCCGATAGGGAAATAGAAGAGCCGTCAAGAGTTCTTCGGGCCAGTGGTAAAGAGAAGATCCTGTGAGCACACGAACCATCCGACCTGCGGGTTGAGAGGTAGTGGGGGTGTGTGTCAAGTGGTATCAGAGACTGATTATTTTCTATGTATTTCAGGCGAGGGAGGCATAAGAGATAAAGAGAACTCTGATACACATCAAGTGGTATCAGAGCATAGAAAGGTTCTTTGCTTTCTGAAGCAGAGAAGAGAATTCACCATGCCACCAAGGAGAAGAGATATGCAGACACCCAATCCACCAGATGATAGGGAAATGTCGAGAAGAAGAGGCAGGAAGATGACAGATCCAGTCATGGAGAGAGATATGCATGATTTCCGAGCCAGACTCGAAGACATGGAGACAACGCAAAGACGCACAGTCGGTGCTGGGGATCTCAGTGATTCTGAAAGTGAAGATGAGGCTGAACAAGAAGAAGAAGTTGCAGCTGAAGATGCATCAAATGAATGTTTGATCAGAGCTATTGCCAGAATGGGTGCAAGAGAAAAAATGGACATTCCAGTTTATGAGGGAAACTTGGATGCAGAGGAGCTTCTAGACTGGATTAGAGCTCTAGACACATACTTCGACTATGAAGACATCAAAGAGGACAAAAAAGTCAAGCATGTTGTCACTAGATTGAAAGGACATGCAACATTGTGGTGGGATGAACTACAAGCTAACAAACACTGGAAGGGAAAGCAGAAGATTAAAAGATGGGATAGAATGATTGCAAAGATGAAGGCAAAATTCATCCCCAGGGACTATCAAATTACTCTGTTCAGGAGGATGTAGAACTTGAGACATAAATTGATGACAGTGAAAGAATACACTGAGGAATTCTATAAACTGAACATCAGGGTAGGTCATCAGGAGAGTGATGATGAGAAGGTTGTTAGATATATGAATGGCCTGAGATATGATATCTAGGATGAGATGAGCATGGTAACCATTCGAATGCTGGAAGATGCTTATCAGATGGCTCTGAAAGAAGAAGAGAAGTTGAGGTGAAAGCAGAGTCAGAGCGGCAGAGGCAAAAGTCAACCCAGAGGCAAGTCAGTTGCCCAGGACAAATACCAGAAGCCCAAGGAAGACTATAAGAAGCCTCATACTCGAACAGAGAGAGGTGTAACCTCACAACGAGGACAACATATTGAGCAGAGAGGAGATTATGCTAACAACAATACTTTTCCTCGTACTAGAGGTAGAGGAAGAGGAAGAGGTGGAGTAATTACATGCTTCACATGTGGAAATAATGGGCACAAGTCTTATGAGTGTCCAGATAAAAGTAAGGATATAGGAGAAGCTCACATCACCGAGGTACAGAGGCGGGATGTTGAGGTAGAAGACACTGAAGGCGAAAGATCACTGATGATGCAAAAATTCCTTTTGACACCCGAGAAGGAGGTGGAGAGTTTAGTCCAAAGGACCAGACTTTTCAGGACTGCTTGCAAGACCAAGGACAGGGTGTGCAAGGTCATCATAGACAGTGGTAGCACGAATAATCTCGTTTCTACAGAGATGGTAGAAAAGATGGAGCTAGAGACGACTGATCATCCCAACCCATACATAGTTTCGTGGCTACAAAAAGGACACCAGGTAACTGTCACTAAACAATGTTTAGTTGAATTCAAGATAGGAGGATATAATGATAAGATAGTGTGTGATGTCATTCCTATGGATGTTTGTCATCTATTGTTGGGTAGACCATGGCAATATGATAGGAATGTGATTTATGATGGCAGAATGAACACATACACCCTAGAGAAGAACGGGAGGACACACATGTTGCTTCCAATCAAGGATAAGGAGGTAAAGCCGAAAGTGAGCAACACAGTACTTCTCATGAGTGGGAAGGAACTTCTTACAGAGGTTAAGAAGAAGGAGGATCCACAGTTCATTGTGTTCAGAAAGCCTAGAATTATTCTGACTAGCACAAGGGTGGATGATTTACCAGAAGAAGTTCAGGAACTGTTGGGAGATTTCGCTGACATCATAGTGGATGAATTACCTCGTTCATTGCCACCAATCAAAAGTGTGAGTCATCACATTGATATCATAACAGGAGCCAGTTTTCCAAACAAATCCGCGTATAGGTTGACGCCACAAGAGAATGAAGAGGTTAAGAGGCAAGTCCAGGAGTTGTTGAAGAAAGATTTGGTCAGGGAAAGCTTGAGTCCATGTGTTGTTCCAACAGTACTCAGTCCGAAGAAAGATGGAGGCTGGAGGATGTGTACTGACTCGAGGGAGATCAATAAGATAACCATCAAGTACAAATTTCCATTGCCAAGGATGGATGATCTGATGGATTGCTTGAGTGGAGCAAAGTATTTTTCAAAGATTGATTTGAAAAGAGGTTATCACCAGATTCGCATGAGAGAAGGTGACGAATGGAAGACAACATTCAAAACCAACGAAGGGTTGTATGAATGGCTTGTTATGCCATTTGGCTTAACAAATGCACCAAGCACCTTCATGAGGTTGATGAACGAAGTCCTGAGGGAGTTCATCAGGAAATTTGTCATTGTGTATTTGGATGACATACTGGTTTACAGTAAAACAGTGGCGGAGCATCTAAAGCATTTAGCTATAGTGATGTAGAGATTACAGTAGGAGAAGTTGTTGATAAATATGAAGAAGTCCTCATTCATGAATAAAGATCTCATTTACTTGGGATTTTTTATTTCAGGAAATGAATGGAGGATGGATCCAAATAAGGTGGAGGTAATCAAGAATTGGCCATCACCGAAAAATGTTTTTGAGGTGAGAAGTTTTCACGGATTGGATAGTTTCTACCGAAAGTTCATCAGGAATTTCAGTGGAATTAGCACAGTAATAATGGATACAGTGAAGCAAAGACATAAATATTTTCACTGGACAGAAGAGGTTGAGAAGAGTTTTAATCTGTTGAAGAGAAAGATTACGGAACAACCAGTTTTGGTGTTGTTGGATTTCCAGAAAACATTTTAGGTGAAATGCGATGGAAGTGGATTCACAATCGGGGCAGTCTTGAGTCAGGAAGATAGGCCGATAGCATACTTCAGCGAGAATCTGAATGAGATGAAAGTGAAATACTCCACTTATGTCATCGACGTTTCGAATTCGGATTGAGATTCATCATCAGGACTAATTCCTCACCACAGAAATCTGAAAATAGTAACTCCACTGATGATAAGGAGTTATATGCTATCATTCAGGCATTGAAGAAATGGAGACATTACTTGATTCCGAAGGAGTTTGT
Organism: Picea engelmannii; assembly: GCA_009831015.1. Lineage (NCBI taxonomy): Eukaryota > Viridiplantae > Streptophyta > Pinopsida > Pinales > Pinaceae > Picea > Picea engelmannii. Next base: position 1,152,484 of record ML777045.1, read on the forward strand.
ATTGTACAGTGACAATCATGCACTGCAGTTTGTGACTCAACAGGAGAAGTTGAATAAGAAACATGTTAAATGGGTTGAGTATATGTAGAATTTCACTTTTGTGATAAAACATATTTCTGGTACTGCTAACAAAGTAGCTGATGCTTTGAGCAGGAAGTGTTTGTTGTTGCAGGAGTTCAGAGTCAAAACGTTGGGTTTTGATGATCTCAGGGACATGTACACTGATGATCAGGATATTAAGGAGGCGTATGAAGTAGCTGAGAATCCAATTCTCAAAGATAGAAGCCAATGGATAGAATACATGATCCAGGGGGGATTACTGTTTAGAGGTAATCAACTGTGTATTCTGAAATGCTCCATGAGTGAGAAATTGCTGAAAGAGAAACACAGTGGAGGATTAGCAGGGAACTTTGGTCACGACAAGACATCCACAAAGATAAATGAGTCATACTTTTGGCCGAGAATGTGAGCTGATGTCAAGAGATTTGTGGACAGATGAAAAATTTTCTAGCATTCGAAGGGGAGGAAACAGAATGCGGGGTTCTATCAACCATTTCCCATACCAGAGAGGCTGTGGGACGTAATTAGCATGGATTTTGTATTGGGGTTGCCAAGAACAAAAAGAGGTTGTGATTCAATATTTGTGGTGGTGGATAGATTTTCCAAAATGGCACACTTCATTCCATGTCAAAAGACCAGTGACGCAACTCACATTGTGAATTTGTTTTTCAAAGAGGTCATTTGACTTCATGGCTTACCGAGAAGCATAGTTTCGGATCGAGATACCAAATTCATAGGGCATTTTTGGAGGACATTATGGAAGAAGCTAGGAACTAACTTGTTTTTTAGTTGGGCTTATCATCCTCAAATGGATGGACATACAGAAGTGGTAAACAGAAGTCTAGGAGACTTGTTGAGAACCTTGGTGACAGAGCACCACAGCCAATGGGACAACATATTACCACAGGCAGAGTTGGCGTATAATGACTAGGTTAATAGGAGCATAGGGAAGAGTCCATTTCAGATTGTCTATGGCATGCATCTAAGAGGAATTTCTGAACTGAGAGATTTGGAACAAACTGCGACTTGGAGTTCCAGTGCAGAAGAATTCGTCGAGGCGATGAAGAAACTTCACAGCCAGGTGAAGGAGTGACTACAGAGTTCAAGCCAGGAGTATAAGCACAGGGTCGATCAGCACAAAAGACAACTTCATTTTGAAGTTGGTGACTTAATTCTGGCACATTTGAGAAAGGAAAGGTTCCCGAGGGGGACATATAATAAGTTGAAGATGAAGAAAATTGGGCCGTGTAGGGTCTTGAGAAAATTTGGGGCAAATGCTTATGAGATTGAATTACCCGATGGGATTGGAATTTCTCCGATATTCAATATCTCATATTTGTACCCATATAAAGTTGAGGAAACAGAGACTGGAGATGAGCAGCCAGTGATCTAGTGGAGAAAGAAAATACCAATTGCAGAGAAGCCGCAGATGGAGTGCATACTAGACAAAAGAGTGAGCAAGAGAACCAGGCGAAAGCAATACTTTGAATATCTGGTCAAATGGAAGAACCATCCAGTTGAAGATGCTAGCTGGGAGACCGAAGCGGAGATCCAAAAGCATGGACAGACCGTGCAGGAGCTCATGGATAGGAGCCCATGAAAATTTTCAAGCGAGGGAGTATGATGCAGGAGCATCACCAACATCAAGCGAGCCAGCGTGGAAGCAAAGGACAGCTGGACAAGCGCCAGCATAAATTTTGAAAATACCTTGAAGTTGTTGTGCAATCTTAAATGAGGTCATTAAGAAGAAGCACACTTGTATAATGTAGATGGACCTTAAGCGATTTGCTCTCATCCTTAGTAGGTAGAAGGCATTTAAAATAGTTAATGCAGGTAGATAGAATTTAATTCTAGATTAGACTGTTTGAGAGCGCAAGAGGGAAACGGGATATAGAAACCCTCATTGTGTATTGTAACATTATTGAAGATTATGAGAACTGTTGGGAAGAGAAAGAGCATGCAGAGAGTTGTGTAAGAACACCCATGTACAGATATTTGGATTAATAGAAGAGGTTGATTCAAATTCATGGTTTTGTGTTTGTTCTCTGTGTATTGATGCTGAATGATATGTTCATGAATGTTTTCTTCCTGCTATACATTTGTTTTATATGCTGTGTATATGATTTCATGTTTGAGTTTGAAGTCTGAAAGGAAGTAAGAGTGAATTTCAATTGTTTCTCTATCTGAAGAAGATTCCTGCAAGGAGTGTAGTCGAATGGTCCACAAGGAGTGCATTGACAGAGGGTTTAGATAGAGTCACTTTTGTTTCTCATTTGTTTTGAAGTGCAGACAGGCACAGGAGCCGTGCAAGGAGTGAATAGGCCGAGGGAAGCTTCAGGGTTGCAAACCTGAGTGAACTGTTCAGAGACTGCTGCTACAGGCATGCGTAGGGTCGAAAGAATTGAGCACTGGGAAGGGTTTGAAGGTTTCCAGAAGGAGTGCAAGCAAGAGGTTTTTTCTAAGAGGAAGCAGAGTCATGGAAAAGCTCGGGAAGGATAAGGTCTTCGAAAGTGATTCAAAAAAAAAAATTAGCGCAGGAAAGTTACGATTGGAAGTCTGTAAGAAGCATCGTAAGTTTGTGCACAGGTGAACAAGTTTCGTGTAGGAACACTTGGTCATTTGCATAAATCGCCAAGGAAGGAAGGATGGTCGAAATTCTCTGAGGAGGATTCACGAATTTTCGTGATCTGCTAGATCTCGTGGAGGAGCAGGGAGGTTACAGCGAAAGCGTCAAAGGGTTCGAAGCTCAAGAGGGCAGAACCGTTGATCTGAGACGTAAGGGCCGTCGGATCGAATCGGAAATTTCATATCGGAGTTTCGTGGGTGGAAGTCCCATGAACATTGCAACAGGAATCGTAAAATCGCGATACGCGATATCCCGATAGCCAAAGGAACCATGTGGGGCCAGTGGAGTTAGTGAGTGAACAGTTGGCATGAGTGTCAGAGTTTCATGGCAAGAAGTCCTGAGACATATGCATTAGGATTCGTGATATTGCGAACTCCAAAATGTCGATGGAGTGAAGGCGTTGAAAGTTCAAACTTGCACATGAGTCTGAGTTTCGTCATATCGAGATTCGGGGATCAGTAAAGGCAAGTTGTTTGACATCGTGAGTGCTGAAATCGCGATAGGGAAAATCCCGAAAGGGAAGAGTTAGCGTTGACCGTATCAGGGTTCGAGGATTCGAGAGACGAACGCTCAACCATTGACCTCACGAAGTCACAAAGTCACGAAGTCCAATCTCTCGCTCGAAAAGAGGTGGATCCCATGAAGATTTCTGTGGGTGCAGATTTCCCGATAGGGAAATAGAAGAGTCATCAAGAGTTCTTCAGGCTAGTGGTAAAGAGAAGATCCTGTGAGCACGTGAATCGTCCGACCTGTGGGTTGAGAGGTAGTGGGGGTGTGCATCACACTCCTTGCGATTCACCTCCAAGGTAGTCTCGTTGAATTTGCAACCAGTAGCATTCTTTGATTTTCTTTCTTCTCCACATTTATTTTTTGCAATATCTTTGCAGGGTTAGTGTTTATAATTTTTTTTTTGGTAAGTTCTATAACAATATTGTTGGACACTCATAAGGATAATCAAATTTGAAGGGAAAAGTTACTCACAACTTACAAGACAACTAATGTTGTTGATATTTATATGAGGTACATAGCACGATTTCACGGTATTCCCAAGACAATTATGTGACAGAGACCCAAAATTTACATCTAAGTTTTGGAGAAGATTATTCAGGGGGTTCATAACAAACTTGAACTTTAGCACAACTTATCATCTTGAGTCTGATGGATAAACAGAAAGAGTAAATCAAGTGATAGAAGATATGTTAAGAATGTATGTGCTAGACAAACCATCCAGATGGGAAGACTACCTACACTTGGTGGAGTTTACTTACAACAATGGGTACCAAGCATCACTGAAGATGAACCCATTTGAGGAACTTTATGGAAGAAAGTGCAACACACCAATAAGTTGGGACAACCCAACTGATAGATAAATAATTGGGCGAGAGTTACTCAGGGAAATGGATGAGAAATTGTTAAAGATAAAGCAAAATTTGAAGGATGCCCAATATAGGAAGAACATATATTCTCACAAAGGAAGAGCCCACAGGGACTTTAAAGTGGGTGATCATGTTTTCTTGAAGGTGAAAACCAACAGAAGTTCTCTAAATCTAGGAAATTGTTCCAAGTTAGTAGCCAGATATTGTGGACCATTTGAAATTCTAGAAAGGATTGGACCAGTAGCTTATGGTCTTGCATTTCCTTCATGCATGACTATTCATAACGTACTTCATGTCTCATTGCTCAAGAAATATATACCTTATGCTAATCATGTGATTGATTAGAATGTGATTTAGGTGGATCAAGAAGGCACTTTCCAAGTGCATATGGTGCGCATAGTGGACCGAAAAAGCAAGAAACTCCATAATCAAGACATAAGGCTTGTAAAGGTCCAGTGGACCTGGTACGGTCCTAAGGATGCAACATGGGAGCACGAAGATGCTATGTGGGAAGAATACCCACATATTTTTTAAGATTTTGAAAATCTTATTGATGTTGTGTAAATGAGTTGCACTGAGGACAGTGAAAAAATAAGGGGAGGGGATTGTAATATCACAAGGTCGAGTCGTGGTTGTAATTATGAATGTAACATATTTTGTAGGCTGGTGAGCCAAGTGTTATAAGATAGGAGTCTTATTTTCTTATTAGGTCGGAGAGCCTATATGTTAAAGGCCACGAGTCTGTTTTGTACATGTAAGTATTCATAATTATTAATATAACAACATTGTTGCGTGTAGACTGACCATGAAGAAAGAGTTCTGGGGGACTAAGCTCCATTAGGCTGGGTAAGGGAAGGGGGATGAGAGGCTTGGAGAAAATGGCTAAGCTTGAGGGCTTAACCCAAGGAAATATTATAATGTATTTCCTGGAAGTAATAAAGTTGGGAAATAAACCATGATATCCTAAGTTCCTTTGGGAAAAGGGAACGAACTGCAAGTGGAGAGGAACACAGTTCATGAGAACCATGTGTCATCCTAGGCACATGAAAATATAAATTTGAATTCTTACTATTTTTTCATCTTCTTTCCATTTTGCAACAACGCACCCAACAAGCACATGAGAACCCTTGAATACCATTGTTGAATTTCCCCAACCACTTGAACCTCTGCAACAAGACGAATTGATACCCTTGTTTCACCTGTACCCTCCAGGTTGCCTGCGCATTGTTCCTTCATTACCGTTCCCACGTCCAGTTTCTTTTATTTCCATCACCATGATCATCTGTTGAGGAATAGGAGTGAAGAAGTGAGTTGTGAAGACCATAGATAGAAGAAGCAGGTTCTCACGCTTGTGAACAACTCTCCCCAAGTGATAGAGTGTGGATTGAAGAAGCAGGTTCTCAGACCTGTAATAAACTCTCTCCAGGTGAGAGAGTGTGTCGAGGAAGTGAGTTCTCCTATAGGGAGTCTAGTAGCATCTACATAGCTCTGAGAATTCCATCCAACCTATTGTTGAAGCCTAGGAAAGGGAGGTAGAGAAGTCAATGGACTGTGTGACAATGAAGGTGTATACTCTTGTGGTGGGACAAGCATGTGGGGAATGAGAGTATGTAAGTGGTGGGCGTAAGTGGATCCTTGGAGGAAATCCTTCTTGTTGTACTGTGAAACTTCCTCTTGTCTTTGCCTAGCCTAGGAATCCCTTGCTCACTAGAGTTTAGTCCCAACTTGGGGCGACCCACTATTGAGAGTGATGAGCAGCATGGTCTAAGGCTTGGAGGTACGTGGAAGGTATGCACATAGTTGGTGTACTTCAATTAAGAGATAAGTATATTTTATGTACTTAATGGTTAAATGATATATTTAAGTGCATGTCTGTGATTCTTGTAATAATATCATTTGTTTCACTGCATGTATGTTTTCATATTATCTTTTTCATTTCCTGTTAAGTTTATATGTGAATATTTATGCAAAGGAGCTCTGTTTGAGGTGACGATACCCAACCTATTGGTGGTTAGGCGATGTTACAAAATGGTATCAAAGCATTTTTTGGTGTACATGGGTGGCCAGGGCCATGGCTTTTGAATTGTGAGAAAGTATGTGGCTTTGTATTTCAAGTGAGTGCATGGTAGCCGTAAAGCACATCTTGGGGTTTGTAGAACTTGATAAGGGTGGATATGGTGAAACTTTTTGAGTGGAAATTGTAATTATTTAGTGGCAGAAATGAACAATGTTCAAGTGCATAGGACCCGTCATTGATAAGCATTGTGAGTACCATATTTATGAAAGAGTGCACCCAGTGGAATAACTATTACTATGTCTATGTTTTTTTAATGTTTTAAAAGTTAGTTAAGGATATTTTATTTTGAACCTTGTGATATCTAATGCTTAAACGCATCAAGTGAAAAATCTTCTTTATTTTATCTAGATCGACTCGGTTCCTTGTTGGTATTTTTAAGGTTTGAGATGAAATGTGTATGTTCATATACGATATGGAATTGGAACTAGTCATAGGCACTACTTGCTATATGTTTTCTAGAACTATAATTGTTGTATAGTACTTATGTCGATAGCTTATTTTTTTTCTTAATTATTATAAAGTTAAGTTTCATTTTTATTCTTAAATTTCTATAACTTTTTTATGATCGTTAAACTCGTATAATTTTTTTTTTAATTAAAATATTATTAATTAAAAGAAACCATCTAATTTAAGTCATTTAAGCCATTTATTTTTTCCACGTTTTTTCCCTAATAAATATTGGTTATTAAAGAATAAATTAATTAAATATAATTTTACATTTTATAATTTTATATTTATAAAGGTAATTATTATTTTGTAAATAAAATTAATATTTTTCATTATAATTATTTTCCAAATTAAATAATTTTTTCATTAAAATTTCTAATTTAATTTGATTAAACAAAATTTTATCAATAAAAAAAAATTATCAAAATCATTTAATATTTTTTTTTAAAACAATTAATATATTGTTGTTGTTGTTTATGATGATGATGATGATTAATAGTATCTTTATCTTGCAAAATGGAGTTTTCCATGATTCCCCAATAGTTTAGCCAAGACTAGGCATCTTTATTCCATCCTTGCTAGAGTTGATGGTGGTTACAACTCGATTTTGAAGAAATTTTAGGAATCCTCTTGTCTTCCATGTTGTTTAACTTGTTCTTATACATTAGGTATCTAGTCATATTTTTTCACTCAATGGGGGAGACACTTGTTTCTAACACAACAATGGGATATCATGTATTCCCTTTAATTTATATATTACATTAATGTAACAATGTGTTATTAATGTATTAATACTTTAATAATGTATTACTACTTTACTAATATATTATTTTAATAGTGTATTTATGTATTTTAATCCAATTAAATTGTTATTTAATCTTTAAATATATGTAAACATTGTTTATATTTATATTTTTTAAAATATTTATTAATAAAATAATATGAATAAATAAACTGTATTTTTATTTTGTATATGGGTTTTAATGAAATAAATACACACACACACACACACACATATATATGGATTTTAATGAAAGTTTTCTATGGGTGGGAGACTTGCTTTCTTAATTCTCCCACCCATGACAAATAAAATTAATCATATATATATATATATA
>ML777045.1:1173907-1198668 GCA_009831015.1 Picea engelmannii
CAATTTTGACCACTCTTCATTAGATGAATTGTCTTCATCAAATCTAACTTCATATGTCTCTCCTTCAAAGAGATCTTCCTCCACAAGGTTTTCATTCTCATTATCACAATCAGTTACATACACACTTTCATCATCAATCATTGTGATTTCAATGCAATCATTTCCAGTCTTTATTTTAGTTATAAGACTGTCAATACAGTCACCATTTTCAATAGCAGTGACGTGATTAATTTTGTCTTTAGCTATCTTTCTCCCCCTCACACTAAACTTCATCTCTAGATTATCCCAAAACATTTTTGCATTCTCTATTTCACCAAATTCATATAACAGAGCAGACAGGATGCCATTATTCAATGTTGAACTAACAAGATATAATGTTAATTTATATCTTCTCTTCTCAGTAGGATCTTCATAACCATTTTGAACAAGTTCCCATAAATCTACTGATCCAAGTAAACCTTCCATTTTCATTTTGCAAAGATCAAAATTTTTACCTGAAAATGATGGTAAAACTGGCATTAACCTTTTCAATATTTTATTGATTTCTTCATCTTCATCAATCTGCTCCAGATTCGCAATCTGATCCTGGTCTCCATCAGGTATGAGTTCCTTGGCTACTGCTGAATACACTTTATATTTACCTGCAAAATATATTTCCTCTTGCCGATTCTTCCTCCACATGCGTTTCAGCTCTCTCCGGAGTTGTTTAATTCTCCTTTGATGACCCATTCCTTCACATTGAGTCTTCTTTCAACAGCAATGATAAGCAATTCTTCACGTCGTAGCAATGATCACTGGACAATAATTTCTTGCACTGAAAAACAACAGTGCTCCACATGTGCTCAGTACTAAGGAACCTATTTGCTTCGACCGCCTACAAAGAAATGACAAGTAACGAAAACCACTTTCTTATCACCAAATTTCTTCTGCAATATGTCACTGCGGCTCTTTTCTCCACGTGATCCTATGGAAGCAATGATCCAACTCTTCACTTCAATGTAGACACGAGAATCATTTTCATGCAGATTTTCCCTCTTCACAATGCTCTCTCCACACAGTTCCAGCGCTGTCCAGGGGCTCACGGGCTCCTTCAATTCAACAACAACAATGATTCTGGTCTCTGACAGACCGATCTCCAAGAGGCGATATCCTCCAACAATTTACCAGTAGCGGAGAGATTCAATCTTCTGGATATCTCACAACTTTGGATCCATGTGTTTGTTCCATGCACACACAATAATGACTTCACACCACATGTAGTCTCCTCTGACGGTCGATCAACAGTGAGAGTGAACAACACTTACAATAATAAAGGAAAACAAAAAGTAATCTCCACGCAGGCTCAAATCTCCAAGTCTGGTGATACTTCTGGCTAATTGTAAATTCTTATTTGAAAGCAATGGAACAAGAACAAGAATCTCCAAGGCTTCTCCCTGCGATTCAATTCGCGGGCTCCTTCTCGCTATCTTATTGCCTGCGATCAATGCAGAGCTCATATATATCAATCCGCTCAGAACATCTACACTCAGACAGACACACAGACTATGCAACCATTTCAGCAATTTCCGGTCAGCAGTCCTCTCACACGCAGTGGACTCTCGTATTGCACCAGCTAAACGATGGTCAACACTAATCTCCTGCACACGGCAATCTCCTCCGCTCCTCCTGCACCAAACTACTAGGGCAACTCACCCTCGGTCTGCTTCTTCGCCTTTCTTTTGCAATCCTGAGTCACACCTTTGTCTCTAAACCTCTGCTCCGTAAGATAGGCTGGAACGGACTTATATTCAATTATCAAATTCAGGCTGGTAGCTACACCAGCGATAGGACCCTGTGGGAATTGACCTCCAGATCGAGGGAGCTTATCGTATTCATGGCAGTGGTCACAATCGTCATTTATGCTTTCCGGATGCTATCCACGACAATGGTGGTATACATAGTGGCTTCCATCTATAGTGTTGACGCACCACAATGATCCTCCTCCCTCAAGAGCGTTCAGACCTGGGCAACAGTCAAGTACGAGATCTCTCCTTCAGTGATCCTCCAGCAACGTCCACGCTCTCCTCCAGCAGCGTCCTCATATCAGCACCAGCGAACAACTACGCTCTCAGTAGTGGCAGGCCGTGGCTTCTCATAGCTCCCTTACAACTCTGATACCAAATTAAATTATAGAGGCAAAACCAAACTGTGAGCAAAATCTCACTTGATTGCATTATAGAAGCCAACCATTACATTTAAATAGCACAAAGAACTTTGAACTAACCTCCTACAAAGGTGGATTTGAAACCACCAACAAACCCTAATTTGGACAGGCACACAAAAACCCACAATCACTTAGTTACGTAAATCTTAACTAAGCATCCTAATTTCTACATTATTCCAACATAAACTAACCTCATTCAAAGATTGAGTGGTTCCTGTTAAATAATTTCAATTATATGAAAATAAATAAATACATTTTGGTTATGTATGGTAGCTAATAACATGCATATTTTTCGACACACTTAGCCACCGTTATCCACACCATCCGCTTTTCAAAAGATTTAGCAATGTTAAAAACGATGCAATATAAGTTATTATGTTATTTACCAAAAAAGAATGTATACAGTTTGAGTGGGTTTAATGGTTCAGAACATGTGTTTCCTCTTAAGAGGTCACAAGTTCAAATCCAGAGGGGGATAGGGCATGTATACCTCTGTAGACATTGCGAGTCAAATAGCTGGCAACTTGTCTCCATTCAAAACAAAAGCACTGACTTTATCTCCCCTATGCTGGTAACAATTTTGCAACTTGCCTCCTAACATAAGCATGGGCCTTACCTCCCCTAGCCTTGGGGTAGAAGTTTTACATGTTGTTTAATATTTGGCCTGCTGTAATGAGGCTAGAAGGATAGACTACCCCTGAAATACAAGCATATAAACATGTTGGCTTCGGAACTTCTCAATCCTTACCAAGTCGCAAGTTAGTGCTAATACTAACTTGCAGGCTGTTAATGCTAAATACACATCATTTTTTTTGGAAAAAAAAATAGATGATCATGTAATTATTAAGTTACACTGTTTATTTGAATGTTTAAATGTTAACTAGTAATTGATATATGTGTTTATTTTTTTGGATTACAATATGGCAACTTACGTGGATTTAATAGTTAAAAGAGTATCATACACTAATTTACTGCTTTCTTAACCGTGATCTTAAACCAGAATTGAAAGTTCAAAAATCCATGGAATTTTTTTTTAATTCAAAAGCTATTATGAAGCGTTCATCCCTTCTCTATGTTGTTCATCCCTTATCTATGTTGTTGGCCACTAATTGGTGAGTCCTATTCTGGATGTTTGTATTCCCAACTATTTGATTTTCACCATTTTTCCATTGTTTCCCATGTCGTTATTCTCGCAAACAGCAATTATTTCTATCATCACAAGTCCTTTCACTAATCCTGTATTGTCTTCCAACTCAGAGATAAGGCTCGAGAGTTAGAGTACAAGATGGAAATATCCATGCAATAATCATAGTAAGTAAATTAACATGCACAGGTAAAGACAACTTGGATCTGTAAAACGTAGTATAAAGAGAAAAAGGACCACCCACAAAGCGTAATCACACCTTTAACACAAAGGACAGTAGCCTTTCTTCTGACTTCATCTATCCATCTTAAGCGAATTAATTTGAGACGGGCATAACACATTTCCAAGTTATCATTTAGGTAGGGGAATATGCTTACCAAGAAAATGACAGAATTTACAATTTAATGCACCAGAACCAACGCGCTCTCTATATATATAAAATATTTTATTATTTATTAAAAAAATATATATATTATAATAATAGTCTAATTTTAACGGTATTGTTAAACTAGATATCAAATTGGTATATAATATCTTTTTGTTTTTGGAATAAGTGATGGAAGAGTAACAATTTGATGTTAAAATTTATATTTGTTAGTTAATAAAAAGAAACCTATGTTTTTAATCATTAAACCCACATTTGTCTAAAATTAATCAATAAAAAAATATATCCTTCATTACATTTATCTAAAATATTAACCAAATACAACATTCCAAAAATAAACAAAATGATAAAAGAAAAATATTACCATTCTTTTAATGTAACGTTGAACATGGCAAAAAAAAGATATCATCACTATATAAGCAAAGAGTAATTTTGAATGGTTTATGACTGAAGAAAAATAAAAATAGTTCTTCATTATAGCTTTAAAGAATAATTTTGATAATTAATAAGCTGAAGAAAGATGAAAATCTCATGATTTAAAAATGTTTAAAGAATAATTTTGATAATTAATAAGATAAAGAAAAATGAAAATCTCATGATTTAAAAATGTTTAAAGAATAATGTTGAAAATTAATAAAATAAGGAAAGATTCAAAATATTTTAACATAAAATATTAAAAATTAAATTAATTTTTATGATGACATTTCCTTATAAAAGTTGTTAAACATGTAGAAAACATAATATGCTATTGTAGCATTATTTTTGCATCTTTTAATTGTGCGTATGTATATTTTAAAAATAATAAAGTTAGAGGTAATCCTAAAATTACAATGTGGAGTCCATGTACCACACCCTTTTCTCGGATTATGACGGTGGATCAATGGTGCGCGGAATGTACTCCGTGCGATGCAATTTCAAATACTACACACCAAACACGCTACACAATAGAGTTCTTAAGACCATTGTGCACTGCATTGACTGCTAAGTTTGTTGCGCGTTGTGAATACACACACTTAATGAAATGATTCATGAATGTGGAATAATATAGTTCTTTACTTGGCACATAAACTCAGAAATAAGACAAAAAAATGTCAATACACACATTTCTTTATATTAATGAACTTCGGCGCAGTGCACATGATTACATATTACAATACTAAGATGAGATTCGGCTCCAATGACTTCTTCTACTGACTTCACAGACACAGAGCCTGTGCTCAAACTTCTAACACTCCTCGGCTATTATTGGTTCTCGGTTGTTCTCTCTACCTCTTTTTTCTGCTCAGCGTCATCTATTGTATTATCTGCATCATATACTAACTAAACGACTCAGACTTATATAGACTCTGACTGTGACTTCCTACAGAAACTAAGACTGAATCAAAATTAAATGCTACCATTAGTTTGAATGACTCTTCAACCACTTAATTAAACCCGAGAAGATAGAGGTAGGCTCCATTTATAGCTTCCTGCTTGGCGACTAACTTTTTAGTAAATGTGTGACTTTGCACTTGCAGTCTATGAGACTGTTTGACTGAAAATTTGGCTACCTACAGATTGACTGAAATACAAATTGAAGGAGATGTAAATATCTCACCGACTTGTAATTACAATTCCCAACACTCCCCCTTAATTATAAGTAGGTGGGATTATAAACACAAATTACATCTAAAATTTTAGTTTTTCATTTTTCTGTCACTCATCTGTTATTGTGCGGACTCCTAGACTACTGCACAGATGATGAAATGCATCTCTTGCTAAATCCTTTGTAGAATTGTATGTGGCTTGTTGTTTTGATACGCAAAATTATAAACAGATCTATGTGTTATTCACCAATTCTCTGATGAAATGATACCTTGTATCAATGTGCTTGGTTTTCTTGTGAAACACATGATTCTTTGATAACATGATGGTTGAGTTGTTGTCACAAAATAATGTTGTTGGTTTATGTTGTTCCTACAACAAATGTTTTAACATTCTTCTCATCCAAACTGCTTAACAAGGTGCACTTGTAGCTGCGACATACTCTACCTTTGTTGAAGAAAGAGTCACAATGGGTTGCTTCCTTGATGCCCATGATACCATTCCTTTTCCAAAATGAAATGTGTACCCAGAGGTACTTTTCTTGTCATCCATGTTGCCTCCACAATCACTGTCAGTGTATCCAATGAGTTTGAAATCTTTTGAAATGGAGTATTTGATGCCAAAATCTTTTGTTCCATTCACATATCTAAGGATTCTCTTTCCTTCCTTCCAATGTGATTATTTTGGAGTTTCCATGAACCTTGAAATTAGGCTCACTCCATACATAATCTCAGGTCTTTTCGTTGTGAGATACATAAGACTTCCTACCATTCTTTTAAACAGTGTGGGTGATTCACGAGATCAAATTTTTCTCAAAAATCAAAGTGCTTGGAATCTCTTCAAAATGGACATGTGTGTAGGCCTCATCGTTACGACCTCAACACAACTTGAATGGGCTCAAATGGACATCGGATGAGCAAGATATCGTGCTCTGTTCATTTTTCCAAACAAGCAAAATCTTGTTGACTCTGCAATCCATACAATCCGTACAGTGCTGACGTGGAAGCCAACTGTATAGGTCGTCCAGCCATACAATGATGTGGTAGATGAGTTGGAATGCTAACTCAGTAGGCTTGGTGGCATATGGGAAAATAATATTGTGACAAGTGTCATTTTTGTCGGTAAATAATATGGTGCCACGTGGCCTAGTCGTGAGCTGCCACATGTCACCCCCCAATTTGTTGGTAGTGGTAAAATTATATGAATCCACATGAGTCGAACCCACAACCTCTGGGTGGGGGGGAGCATTTTGGCAGAGTCGGGCTACCAGCCCTCCCACAATGGTTCTTAATATATATAGTCTGAATTGTTTATTTGAATTGGAACTATCATATGGTTGGTGGATTAAAGGGTCGGGGCTAAGCCTCAGCCCGTAGTTTGTGTTGGTTTCCATATGAACTTTTCATTTGGCATGCGTGTGAACATTTCTACGTTGTGTATCCCACGACACATACATTATACCATGTAACCATGTCATATGTCCCTTCCATATAACTGCCACATATATGTGTTGGCGCACGGGAGTTTGTTAGGGGTTTTGTTTGGCGCGGACTTTGGTTTGAATGGAGTTAATCCCCCAGTCACAATACATTATGCCATATGACCTTACCACAATGCACGGGGTTAACACACGAACGGTCATTTCCACCCACCCACCACTTGTCAGCACCACACTCACTCTTGCAAACAGGCCCAAGATAAGCATTGGGACATGGCCATATGGCCCCCCATGCAACCAACACCCTCACTCTAAAAGCCACTATTCGCACTAACTGTTCGACAGAATGCCTGATTTTGCGGGATGCATGTGTGTGTTGGGTTTTAGGCCTAGGAATGCTATGGGAGCCAGGTTGGTCATTCACAAGTGTGTTTTGGCGAGAAAGTATAGAAAGCTTGAAGGAGAAAACTTCCAGGGGTTGTAACTTCTTCATTTTTTGGCCAAATCAGGTGCCGAAAAAACCTAGCTAGGGGTTTTTGGGCGTTCTAAATCCATTTGAGTCATCTATTTTGTATTCTAATCACTGTAAGAGCACGTTTTTAGCATAATGAAAATTATCAAAGGGAATATGGACCAGTAGATGTAGCCCAAGAGAGGGGTGAACTCCTTTATCATTTGCTTTGTTATGTGTTCATTATTGATGGTTTTTATCTATATAATATGTTGCTCATGTTTAATTAAAAATCATTGAACTTATGTGTTAGTAATTTGATCCAATTACCCAAACACATACCATTTATACACTTGCAATTTAAAGAGATATGTCTTCTTCATTTTAAATATCTATTGGAAACATATCCATTCCATTTTCATATCAGTGGGATCCACCTTGGACCCTTTATCTTCCTTTCTTAAATTCAATCCTGTTATGATAGGTGTTGGTTCTTATTTTGAATTCATCATATTGAATATTTTCAATATTTCATGCACATACTGGGACTGTGAGATAAATATACCAGTTTTGGATTGGTGAACTTCTATTCCCAAAAAATATCTCATAAGCCTTAAATCAGTCATTTGAAATTCATCCTTCATGACTGACTTCAATTCTTCTATTCCAAAGTCACCTATAAATATCAAATTATCCACATATAGACAAACAATTAAAATATCACCTTGCTGATTTGATTTGATGTACAATGTTGGCTCACTTTCACTTCTCTGAAATCCATTCTGTGTGAGATAGGAATCTATGCAACTATACCAAGATCTCAGAGCTTTCTTTAATCCATACAGTGCTTTCTTCAATATGTACACTTTATCTTCTTTTCCTGGAACCTCGTAACCTTGTGGTTGTTCCACATATACTTCTTCTTCTAAGTTTCCATTCAGAAATGTTGACTTTACATCCTTTTGATAAACTAGCCACTTATATTGCATGACATTTGTTAACACAATTATGATTGTGTCCATGTGTGCAACTCGTGCAAATGTTTCATTGAAATCAATTCCAAGTTGATGTGTAAATCCTCTTGCTACTAACCTTGCCTTGTAATTTTGTACTTTTCCTTCTGCATATTGCTTGGTTTTATAAATCCACTTGACACTTATGACATCCTTATCATCAAGTGCATATACCAATTTCCATGGTTGATTTTTCTCTATGCATCTGATTTCTTCATCCATGGCTTACACCCATACATCCTCTTCGACTGCTTCTTGAAATTTTAATGGATCATCTATTTGTGAAAAAAAATAAAAGACTGAAACTGAATTTGTTGCGTCTTCATTATAGATGTCACGTAGATTTCTTGTCTTTCTTGGTAACAAACTTGCTAATGTTGGATCTGGATATGTAGAATTTCTTTGATTACTCACTGGCATTTGTTGCGCTCTAGGTGTACATTGCACACTTGTCGTTCTTACTAGAGTATTTTGCATAGTGATTTGCGTCGCAGTGCCAGGTGTAGAAGGGATTTCACACTGAATTATATATGGTGTTTGAAACACCTCTTCTTCTTCTATTTCATTATGCTCCATTGCATCCATAATTTTCACTGTCTTTTCTATAGTTCCATCCCATGCTTCATTATCCATGAACTGAACGTCACAATTGATTATGAAATTTATTGTGACAGGGTCATACAACTTGTATCATTTTGTTTCTTTAGAATACCCAACAAATATACATTTTGTTTCTTTAGAATACCCAACAAATATACATTTTGTCCTTTTTTGTCCAGATTCCTTCTCACCTCATCTGGAACATGTGTGTATGCGATGCAACCAAAAAAAAATAATTCCACCATGTTATGCTTTGATCATGTCCAGGCTTCTTGAGAAACTGTGTTCTTCACACTCTTTGTCGGACATATGTTCAAGATGTATACTGTAGTTGCTACTACCTCATCCCAATACTCATTTGAAAAATGTTTGGTTGTCAACATACTGCGTGCCATTTCCATGATGGTTTTATTGTTTCTTTTTACGACACCATTTTGTTGTGGTGTGTATCACATGGTAAATTGCTTGTAAATGAAATGAACTTTACAAAAGTTCTAAAATTATCTTGACACGTATTCTCCTCCTCCGTCAGTTCTTAGACACTTGATGTAATAGCCACTTTTCTTCTCCACAAGTGATTTAAACTCTTGAAAACAACCCAATGCATCATATGTATGCTTTAGGAGATAAATATACATCTTTATTGAGAAATCATCAATAAATGTCAGAAAATAAGTACTTCCTCCTATCGATGTTGTTTGCATTGGTCCACAAATGTTTGAATGTACAATTTCCAGTGGATCTTTTTCTCTGCAAGAATTTCCAACAGGAAATGATTCTCTGCGTTTCTTGCCAAATATGCATCCTTCACATATCCTTTTTGGTTTTTCAATCAATGGAAAACATTTTACCATATCTTTTATGTGCAACAACTTTACACCTCCAAATTTCAAATGTCCAAATCTAAAATGCAATAACCAAGAATCATCATGTATTTTAGATTGGAATGTTGCCTTCATTTATACACCATTTTCTCCTTTCTTGATACTATGCACACTATTTTGTTCATTAGTATTGAGCGCACTTTTTTATTCATTAGTATTGAACGCACTTTCTATTGTAAATGAAGTATCTAACTGCACACTTTTTCTTTTATCAATAACTCGTGTTGTATTCTTCTTCTTCACTAGCTTCAAATTTAATGGGAACATTTTGTCACTTGTCATATGGAATTTTGCAATAACTAGATTTCTTGGGCATTTATCCATAATCACACAATGATTATCTTCCATGTAGATTATGTGTCCTTTATGTAATAGTTTTCTTGTGCTCATCAGATTATTCTTAAGACCACAAACATAATATACATCAGACATAACTTTCGGTTCTCCTTACTTTGTTAATATGTTTATACTTCCTTTTCCTAAGACAATGACTTGGATATCTATTCCAAATGTAACCTTGCTTTGGACTAACTCATCCAAACTAGAAAACAATTCTATGTTTCCTGTCATGTGGTTACTTCATCCTTAATCTAAATACCATATGTCACATGGAATTTCTTAAGCAACATTTCATTCAACTGGTGAAACTATATTAGTCATTTCTACAATGTTGGACATTTCTACAATGTCTTCCATAAAAATAAGGTGAGTTTGGTTGTTTGTGTTGTTTGACTGATCTTGACTTAGCTTGTTCTGATTATATTATCTCTCTCTGCACTCATATGCATAATTTCCATACTTTTTACACTAATGGAATTTAATATTTGAATTGTCATTTCTTTGACCACTTGGTTGACTGGTACTTGGGTGTTGACCTCTTCCACTAGTATTTCCAGGGCTGCTACTACATCCACCTCTGATAGAACTTCTTCCTTTTCCTCTAGATTTATTTTTTCCCCTTCCTCTTCCACGACTTATATATGACTACATGGAAAATGCATTCTCTAATGAAATACCTGACCTGTTCAATATGTGTTCATGATTGATGTGGGAAGCTTGCAATTCATCTAGGATGAACTGGCTTAAATCCTTTCTTTCTTCTAGAGTCACAACAAGATTATCAAAATTAGGAGGAAGACTCCTAAGTACCTTCTCAATAAATTTTTTGTCTTCTATGGTTTCACCATGAGATTTAATCTAATTTATCAGTCCAATGACACGGTTATAAAAAGAATCTATTGAATATGTCTCTTTCATTGATAGGGTTTCAAAGTCTCTTCTAAGAATTTGTAGTTTTGTAGTCTTTACTTTGTCCATACCCTGATAATAGGTTTGTAATAGGTCGCATGCTTCATTTTCTTTATTTGTTGATGCAACTCTTGGATGTATGCTCTCATGCATAGATTGATGTGTGTAAAACAACACCTTTTCATCCTTCTTTCTTTGATCTTTGAAGACATCTTTCTCATCTTTTGTGAGGGAATTATATGATGCCTTATCTATTGGTTCCACATATCCATTCTATACTATCTCCCATACATCATGACCTCATAACAGTGCCTTCATGTTCAAGGACTACATCTCATAATTCTTTCATGTAAAAGTGGGAGGTTGCATATTTGAGGTAGAAACCATATTTAACTTTTCAGCAGAGTTTCTCCTCTTGAACTTGTTCTGATAGAACCTTCTCTGATACCATATCTTGGATTATGATGGTGGGTCGATGATGCACATAGTGTACTCTACGCGATGCAGTTTCAAATATTGTTCACCATACAGGCTACACAATAGAGTTCTCAAGACCACTATGCAGAGCACAGACTGCTCAGTTTGTTGCACACTGTGAATACACACACTTAATGAAATGAGTTATGAATGTGGAATAACATAGTGTGTTACTTAGCACATAAACTCAAAAATAATACATAAACTTGTCAATACAAAAATTGATTTCTGTTAATGAACTTCGACGCAGTGCGCACGATTATAGAATACAATATTAAGATGAGCTCTGGCTCCAATAACTTCTTCTACTAACTTCACATAAATAGAGCCTGTGCTCAAACTTCTTACACTCCTCAGCTACTACTGGTTCTTGATTGTTCTCTCTAACTCTCTTTTTTTCTCTACTGCATCTATCACATTATCTTCATCATCTACTAACTAAATGACTCAGATAAATAGACTCTGACTGTGATGTCCTACAGAAACTAAGACGAACTCAACATTAAAGACTACCATTAATTTGATTGACTCTTCAACCACTTAATTAAACCTGAGAGGATAGAGATCGACTGAATTTATAACATCCTTCTTTATGACTAAATTTTGAGTAAATGTGTGACTTTGCACTTGCATTCTTTCAGATTGTCTGACTAACAATTCAGCTACTGACAGATTAACTGAAAGACAAATCAACAGAGATGTAAATCTATCACTAACTTGTAATTACAATTTCCAACAACTTTAAGGGACTTAAAATACCAAATACAAGTACGTGTTTCTTATCTATGTTACATGTCTACATTATTCAAACGTAACTCATACACATTATGTTTAAGAAAATTCTTCCAAAAGAGAAGAATTAAAATGGCAAAATCCTACCAAAACAACAAGATTCAACTAATCCTTATATGTTATCAAACACGTATCCATTGAAATGCATATCAATCCTTATATGCTATCAAACACATATCCATTGAAATGTATATCAATCCTTATATGTTATCAAACACGTATCCATTGAAATGCAGATCAATTTAATGTGTGCAAGATTTATGGAATGCACATGCTTTGAAAAGCTACAAGTAAATTAGTATGCATTCAATTCTTGTCCATCTAATTTCAGGAAAAACATAGATTGTTTTACTTTATGGGTTAAAGATTTCTTTACTTTATGGGTTAAACATTTCTTTTATAGGGTCTTTGTCATATATGGCCTATGCATGGTCCATGAGTTTTAGAAGTAATGTATAGTATTTAAGTGGTGTTTTTCACTAAATCATGTTTTTGGTTTTTCATCATAAATTTAGTGTGCTAAACATGGTAATTGGGAATTTATCATACTCCTAGGCCACATATTATGTCTAAAGGGTTTGTCTCATGGTCTATAGCCCCATGCATCTACCATTAGACTTAGATATAAAAATCAAGGCCTATATTTTATAACATTTAAACATATCTTGGACTAAAAGACTCATTCTGAATCTATCAAACCTAAAAATTAATCTTTTATTTGACTCTTGGGCCAAATATTACTTCTAAAGATATTCTTTTTCTAGAAATTTCTACGGTCTTTGAATCTTAAGGCAAGACATCAATTTCACCTCTTAAATAGATTTTTACTAAATATTAACTCCATGAATTCGTTCTTGGGGGTACTATGAATTATAATACAAAACAACAACATAAATAAATGACATTTATCTCCTTAACAATCCAAAACTTCTAGGTAATACAAAATAAAAGATACCAAAGTGTTTTAATAAGTTTCAACCCTCGAGGGAAATTTTATTATGCATAAACTAGATATGAAAGCTCATATTTACAATAGTAGAGAAATAATTATCTTTTTCAATTACAATATGAAATCACTTAACATGATGATGCAGGCGCGCCAACCACGGGCACGTCCGCTCTCACAAGATCTTCTTCCTTCTCGCTCGAAGAAATCCAAGGTCCTTCTATTTCCCTATCGGGAAATTTGCACCCATAGTTCTCTTCAGCGCGATCCTCCCTTCTTTACTTTCGGAGTATCAAAACTCGCAACTTCATGAGTTCGCTATTGACTGCTAGGCTCTCGGATCCCCGAGACCCGATGGTCAGTCAAATCGCTGACTTTTCCCCTGATGGATTTTCGCTACTTCGCAACCTCGCAATCTCGCCGGTTGGACCGTCGAGCTTTCACCCTCCTATTCCGCGAACCCCTGAGATGCGAGAATTCAATGGAATGTTGACTCCTACCTCCAGGGAACACGTGTCCACCCGTTGACCACACGGGTCCCACCTTATGCCCCGGCTCTTGGTACTTCGTGACTCGCAAATCCTAACACCAATACTTCGGGACTTCTCGTGGCAAGATCCCGAGGGCTTCGTGCCACCTGTATTCCACTCGCACTCTGCTATGGCCCACACTATCCTCCAGCTATCAGGATATCGCTTCT
This sequence comes from Picea engelmannii, assembly GCA_009831015.1. Lineage (NCBI taxonomy): Eukaryota > Viridiplantae > Streptophyta > Pinopsida > Pinales > Pinaceae > Picea > Picea engelmannii. The sequence goes on from ML777045.1 coordinate 1,187,773, forward strand.
CGCAATCTCGCGATCCCCGCACCCAAATTCTCGAGCCTTTTCTTGCGAGGCCCTGATACGCGATCCCATGTGCAGATCCAATGGTCCTCCTATGATCTGGATCCAATGGTTTTCACCTTCTCGCTTCTCGCGTCCTCACGACTTTGGTTGCCCAACACTTGGGCTTTCACCCTGCGAACTCTTGAGTTCGCGAGATCTATAGATCTCTGCCACCTGGCCTTCTCAAATGGATGGCTCCGATCTTCTCGCCACTTCACCGCTTCGTGACTTTGAGTACCCAACACTTGGGCTCTCAACCTACGAACTCCCGAATTCAAGAGATCTCTCGATCTTTGCCACCTGTCCTTCTGAGATGGATGGCTTATATCTTCTCGCCACTTCGTCGCTTCGTGACTTTGAGTACCCGACGCTTGGGATCCCAACCTGCGAACTCCCGAGTTCACGAGATCTCTCAATCTCTGCCACCTGTCCTCCTCAGATGGACGGCTCAGATCTTCTCGCCACTTCGCTACTCGTGAAGCTGACGGACTTCCCTGTCTGTCCCCAAATGTCCGAGTCTACGAGATGAGAGAATCTCCTTACATGCGTCCTCCACAACGAACGACTCCGATCCTGTAGAGATATCGTGTCTCGCAATATTGTTGTTCTTGTCGCACAACTTTTGGGGCTTCAACTCGCGAGTCCCCGATACACGATACCACGTGTAGATCCAACGGCTCCCGTGATTCTGAATCGACGGCTCTGCCTCTCCTGAGCTTCAAACTCTTAGGAACCTTCTTGTCGTAACCTCCTTGCACCTCTGCAAGATCTGACAACCCTCAGAATTTCACAAAATCTCCTCAGAGGATTTCGACCATCTATTCCTCCTTGTATAATCCACAAAAATAAACAAGTGTCTCCCCACGAGACTCCTTCGCCGCTTCGCTAACCTACGACGCTTCTCCCTGACTTCAGGTCACACTTATTTACGCTGATCTTCAACGACTCAGAGGCCTACCCTTTCTGAGCTTTACTAGATTACTTCAACCTCAACGAGGTTCTTTGCACGCACTCCTTACAGCAAACCTACGAACACTTCAATTGTTCGAGCTTCCCTTGACTCTACGTATGCCCGTAGCAGCAGTTCTCCAAAGCTTCTGCTCAGTTTCATGACTGAGACTCTCCTTAGCCTGTGCACTCCTTGCATGGCTTTAGCAACCCACTTTCACTTCTGAGTGCTTTGAGAACAAGAGTTTACTCTCTGATCCTTCTATCAATGCACTCCTTGCAGACGACTCCAACTGCACTCCTTGCATGAATCCTTGCTCAAAAGAGAAACAATTGTAACTCACCTCACTTCCTCTCAGATTTCAATCTCGACACATGAAATCATACGCACAACATAACAACCAATGCATAATAGGAATTAATTCTCGTAAGTAGAGCATTCAATACACATACACAGAGAATAACACAACAACCATGAATCTGAATCAACTTCTTCTATTAATTCAAGATCTGTACATGGGTATTCTTCTACAACTCTCTGTTATTTTCCTATGCTTTGGATTCTCCTTTTTCGTGTTAATGTTACAATGATACAATGAGGGTGTCTATGTTCGGTTTTCCCTCTTTCTTCTAGAACTATCTAATCTAGAATTCAATTCTTATCTACCTACAACTACTACTATAAATGCCTCTGTCTATCTCAGACGAGAGTGTATGGATCGAGGTATGATCACATTTTTACCAAGGCACCAAATTAAATGATCTCATTTATGTTTGTGCATCAACTTCAAGGGAACATTTAAAAATTCAAAAACTTGTGTTGGACGTCTTCCAGTTGTCTTTTGTTTCCACGTTGGTTTTGCTTGTCAAGAGGGATGCTCCTGCATCATACTCCCTCGCTTGAAAATTTTCATGGGCTCCCGTCCATGAGCTCCTGTACGATATGTCTATGCTTATGAATCTCTGCTTCAGTCTCCCAGCTGGCATCTTCAATTGGATGTCCCTTCCATTTGACCAAATATTCAAAATATTCTTTCCTTCTGGTTTTCTTACCCACTCGTTTATTCAATATCTGCTCCATCTATGGCTTTTATGCAACTGGCATCTGCTTCTGCCACTGGATCTCTGGTTGATCATCACTTTCTACTCCTGCTTCATCAGCTTTATATGGATATAAATCCGAAACATTAAATATCGGAGATATTTCAATCCCATCTGGTAACTCAATTTCATAATCATTCTGTCCCATCTTCTTCAAGACCTTGCATGGTCCAATTTTCTTCATTTTCAACTTGTTATATGTTCCTCTCGGGACCCTTTCTTTCCTCAAATGTGCCAGATCTAGATCACCAACTTCAAACTGAAGTTGTCTCCGATGTTGATCTACTTTGCGCTTGTACTCCTGGCTTGACTTCAATAGTCGCTCCTTCACCTGGCTGTGAAGTTCCTTCATCACTTCAGTGAATTATCCTGCACTAGCACTGCTAGTATCAGTCTGTTCTAAATTCCTCAATTCAGAAACTCCTCTCGGATACATTCCATATACAATCTGAAATGGACTTTTTCCTGTGCTCCTTTTCACTGAATCATTGTATGCGAACTCTGCTTGCGGTAGTATGCTATCCCAGTTGCTATGGTGCTCTATCACCAAGCTCCTCAACAATTCTACCAGACTTCTGTTGACCACTTCTGTTTGTCCATCCGTTTGAGGATGATAAACAGAACTAAACATCAAGTTAGTTCCTAGCTTCTTCCATAATGTTCTCCAAAAATGCCCTATGAATTTTGTGTCTCGATCTGAAACTATGCTTTTCGACAATCCATGAAGTCGAACAATCTCCTTGAAAAACAAATTTGCGATGTGAGTCGCATCACTGGTCTTCTGGCATGGGATAAAATGTGGCATCTTAGAAAACCTATCAACTACCACAAAGATTGAATCAACACTTATTTGTGTCCTCGGCAATCCCAATACAAAATCCATGCTAATTTCATCCCACGACTTCTCAAGTATGGGAAATGGTTGATAAAAACCCGCATTCTGCTTCCTTCCTTTTGAATGCTGGCAAATCCTACATTTGTCCACAAACTTCTTGATTTCTGACCACATCCCTGGCCAAAAGTATGACTCACTCAGTTTTACAAATGTTTTATCATGGCCAAAATGTCCTGCCAATCCTCCACTATGCTTTTCTTTCAACAAGTTCTCCCTCATGGAGCAATTTGGAATACACAGTTGATTTCCTTTGAACAAAAATCCATCCTAGATCACATACTCTATCCACTGACTTCTGTCTCTGAGAAATGGATTCTCAGCTGCTTCATAAGCTTCCTTAAAGTCTGAATCATCTACATACATGTCCTTAAGATCATCAAAGCCCAACGTCCGGACTTTGAATTCCTGCAATAGCAAACACTTCCTGTTCAAAGCATCAACAACTTTGTTAGCAGTACCAAAAATATGTTTTATCACAAAAGTGAAATTTTGCATGTATTCAACCCATTTAACATGCCTCTGATTCAACTTTTCCTATTGAGTCACAAATTGTAATGCATGGTTATCACTATATAAAACAAATTCCTTTGGAATCAGATAGTGTCTCCATTTCTTCAATGCCTGTATGATGGCATAAAATTCTTTATCATACGTGGAGTATTTCTCTTTTGCCTCATTCATCTTCTCGCTGAAATATGCAATCGACCTGTCTTCCTGGCTCAAGACTGCTCCTATGGCAAACCCGCTTGCATCACATTTTACCTGAAATGTTTTCTGAAAATCCGGCAACACCAAAACCGGTTGTTCCATAATCTTTCGTTTCAACAAATTGAAACTCTTCTCAGCCTCTTCCATCCAGTGAAAAGATTTATGTCTTTTCTTCACTGTATCCATCATTGCTGCACTAATCCCACTGAAATTTTTGATGAACTTCCGGTGGAAACTAGCCAAACCATGAAAAATTCTCACCTCGAAAATATTTCTCGGTGATGGCCAATTCTTAATTACCTCCACCTTTTCCGGATCCATCTTTAATTCATTTGCTGAAATAACAAATCCCAAATAAATGAGTTTTGTCTTCATGAATGAGGATTTCTTCATATTAATCAACAGCTTTTCCTGCTGTAGTTTCTTCATCACAATAGCCAAATGCTTCAAATGCTCAGCCTTTGTCTTGCTGAAAACCAATATGTCATCCAGATACACGATGACAAATTTCCTGATGAACTCCTTCAGGACTTCATTCATCAACCTCATAAAGGTACTTGGTGCATTCATCAAGACAAACGGCATGACAAGCCATTCATACAAACCTTCGTTTGTCTTGAATGTTGTTTTCCATTCATCACCTTCTCGCATACGAATCTGATGATATCCACTCTTCAAATCTATCTTTGAAAAAAAAAATCTCCACTTAAGCAGTCCATCAGATCATCCATCCTTGGCAATGGGAATATATATCTTATAGTTATCTTATTAATGGCCCTTGAATTAGTGCACATCCTCCAGCCTCCGTCATTCTTCAGACTGAGTACTGTTGGAACAGAACACGGAATCAAGCTTTCTCTAACCAATCCTTTGCCCAACAACTCCTGGACCTGCTTCTTGACCTCCTCATTCTCCTGGGGTATCAATCTGTACGCGGCTTTGTTTGGTAAACTAGCTCCTGGTATGAGATCAATATGGTGACTCACGCTCCTCATTGGTGGCAACGAACGAGGTAATTCGTCCACTACAATATCGATGAAATCTTCCAGCAGTTCCTGAACTTCTCCTGGAAAATCGTCCACTCTTGTGCTAGTCAGAACAATTCTCAGTTTTCTAACCACAAAGAATTTTGGATCCTCCTTCTTCTTAACTTCTGTAAGAAGTTCCTTCCCACTCATGAAAAGTACCCCGTTGCTTGCCTCCGACTTCACCTCTTTATCCTTAATTGGATACAACATATGAGTTCTTCCATTCCTCTCCAGGGTATATGTGTTCATCCTCCCATCATGAATTACATTTCTATCATATTGCCATGGTCTACCCAACAATAAATGACAGACATCCATAGGAATAACATCACATAAAATCCTATCATTATATCCTCCTATCTTAATGTCAACTAGGCACTGTTTAGTGACATTTACCTGATATCCCTTCTGTAGCCATGAAACTTTGTATGGACTCAGGTGATCAGTTGCCTCCAGCTCAAACGTTTCTACCATCTTGGTTGAAACGAGATTATCGGTGCTTCCACTGTCCATGATGACCTTGCACACTCTATCCTTGGTCTTGCAAGCAGTCCTAAAAAGATTGTTCCTCTGCACTGAATTTTCCATCTCTTTCTTTGGTGCCAAAAGGACTTTCTACATTACTAACGATCATCCATCTTCAGCGTACTCTTCCTCAACATCTCACCTTTGTGCCTCAGCGACGTGAGTCTCTCCAGCTTCTCTCTTTTTCTCCGGACACTCGAATGACTTGTGCCCATTTTTCCCACATGTGAATCATGTGATTACTCCACCTCTTCCTCTTCCTCTACCTCTGGTACGCGGAAACCTATTATTATTAGCATATCCTTCTCTCTTCTCAGTATGCTATTCTCTTTGCTCAGCATATCGCCCTCGCTGCGAACTTCCACCTCTCTCTATCTAAGTCTGAGGTTTCTTCTAGTCATCCTTGGGCTTCTGGTATTTATCTTGGGCAACCGATTTGCCTTTGGGCTGACTTCTGCCTCGGCCCCTTTGACTTTGTTTACGAATCAGCTTCTCCTCAGCTTTCAGAGCCAATTGGTAAGCATCCTCCACCATTCGGATGGTTTCCATATTTATTTCATCCTGAATTTCATACCTCAGGCCATTCATGTACCTGGCCACCTTTTCATCATTGCTTTCACGATGACCTGCTCTGATATTCAACCTGTAAGATTCCTTGGTATACTTTTTCACTGTCATCAGCTTCTGTCTCAGGTTCTGCATACTCCTGAACAGAGAAATCTGATAGTCCCTGGGAATGAATTTTTCCTTCATCTTTGCATTCATCCTATCCCAACTCTTAATCTTCTGCTTGCCTTGGCAATGCCTATCAGGTTGCAGTTCATCCCACCACAATGCTGCATGTCCTTTTAATCTTGTGACAGCATGCCTAACCTTCTTATCTTCTTCGATATCTTCATAATCGAAGTAAGTGTCAAGATCTCTAATCCAATCTAGAAGCTCTTCCGTATCCAGATTCCCTTCATAAGCTGGAATGTCCATCTTTGTTTTCGAACTCATCCGGGTGATAGCCTTAATTAAATGCTCATTGGCTGCATCTTCCGCTGGGATTTCCTCTTCTCTATGTCCAACATCATCTTCATTTTCGAATTCACTGATATCTCCTACATCATCTTTTCACCTTCGTGATGTCTCCATGTCCTCCATTTTGGCACGAAGATTTTGTATTTCTCTCTCCATGTCTGGATTCTGTACTTGCCTACCTCTTTCTCTGGACATTTCTCTTTCCTTTTCTGGATCAGGTGATTCTCTACCTCTTCTCCTTGGCAGCATGGTGAATTCTCCCTATCCTCTGCTACAAAAAGCAAAGAATCTTTTTCTATGCTCTGATACCACTTGACGTGTGTATCAGAGTGCTCTTTACCTCCTACCTCTCTTGCCTGAAATATACAGACAAGAATTACACTCTGATACCACTTTACGTATGTATCAGAGTGCTCTTTACCTCCTACTTCTCTCGCCTGAAATATACAGCCAATAATTATGCTCTGATACCACTTTGGCGTAGGCACACCAACCATAGGCACGTCCGCTCTCACAGGATCTTCTTCCTTCTCGCCCGAAGAACTCCAAGGTCCTTCTATTTCCCTATCAGGAAATATGCACCCACAGTTCTCTTCGAGACGATCCTCCCTTCTTTACTTTCGTAGGATCGGAACTCGCAACTTCATGAGTTCGCTATTGACCGCTGGGCTCTCGGATTCCCGAGACCCGATGGTCAATCAAATCGCTGACTTTTCCCCTGATGGATTTTCGCTACTTCGCAACCTCGCAATCTCACCAGTTGGAGCGTCGAGCTTTCACCCTCCTGTTCTGCGAACCCCCGAGATGCGAGAATTCAACTGAATTTTGACTCCTACCTCCAGGCAACACATGTCCACCCGTCGACCACGCGGGTCCCACCTTATGCCCCGGGTCTCGGCTCTTCGCGAATCGCGAATCCTGACACCAATACTTTGGGACTTCTCGCGGCAAGATCTCAAGGGATTCATACCACCTGTATTCCACTCTCACTCTGCTATGGCCCACACTATCCTCCAGCTGTCGGGATATCACTTCTTGCAATCTCGCGATCCCCGCACCCAAATTCTCGAGCCTTTTCTTGCGAGGCCCCGATACACGATCCCACGTGCGGATCCAACGATCCTCCTGTGATCTGAATCCAATGGTTTTCACCTTCTCGCTTCTCGCGTCCTCGCGACTTTGGTTGCCCAATACTTGGGCTTTCACCCTGCGAACTCCCGAGTTCACGAGATCTCTAGATCTCTGCCACCTGGCCTTCTCAGATGGATGGCTCTGATCTTCTTGCCACTTCGCCGCTTCGTGACTTTGAGTACCCAACACTTGGGCTCTCAACTTGCGAACTCCCGAATTCGCGAGATCTCTCGATCTCTGCCACCTGTCCTTCTCAGATGGATGGCTCAGATCTTCTCGCCACTTCGTCGCTTCATGACTTTGAGTACCCGACACTTGGGATCCCAACTTGCGAACTCCCGAGTTCACGAGATCTCTCAATCTCTGCCACCTGTCCTCCTCAGATGGACGTCTCAGATCTTTTCACCACTTCGCTACTCGTGAAGCTGACGGACTTCCCTTTCTATCCCCAAATGTTCTAGTTTGTGAGATGAGAGAATCTCCTTACACGCGTCCTCCACAACGAATGACTCCGATCTTGTAGGGATATCGTGTCTCGCGATATCGTTGTTCTTGTCGCACAACTTTTGGGGCTTCAACTCGCGAGTCCCCGATACATGATACCACGTGTAGATCCGACGGCTCCTGTGATTCTGAATCGATGGCTCTGCCTCTCCTGAGCTTCAAACTCTTAAGAACCTTCTTGCCGTAACCTCCTTGCACCTCTGCAAGATCTGACAACCCTCGGAATTTCGCAAAATCTCCTCAGAGGATTTCGACCATCCGTTCCTCCTTGCATAATCCACGAAAAGAAACAAGTGTCTCCCCACAAGACTCCTTCGTCGCTTCGCTAACCTGTGATGCTTCTCCCTGACTTCAAGTCACATTTATTTATGCTGATATTCAGTGACTCAGAGGCCTACCCTTTCTGAGCTTTACTAGATTACTTCAACCTCAATGAGGTTCTTTGCACGCACTCCTTGCGGCAAACCTGCGAACACTTCAACTGTTCGAGCTTCCCCTGACTTTGCGTATGCTCATAGCAGCAGTTCTCCAAAGCTTCTGCTCAGTTTCATGACTGAGACTCTCCTTAGCCTGTGCACTCCTTGCACGGCTTTAGAAACCCACTTTCACTTATGAGTGCTCTGAGAACAAGAGTTTACTCTCTGAGCCTTCTGTCAATGCACTCCTTGTGGATAACTCCAACTGCACTCCTTGTAGGAATCCTTTCTCAAAAGAGAAACAATTGTAACTCACCTCACTTCCTCTCAGATTTCAATCTCGACACATGAAATCATATGCACATCATAACAACCAATGCATAACAGGAAGTAATTCTCATAAGTAGAGCATTTAATACACATACACATAGAATAACACAACAACCATGAATCTGAATCAACTTCTTCTATTAATTCAAGATCTGTACATGGGTGTTCTTATACAACTCTCTGCTATTCTCCTATGCTCTGGATTCTCCTTTTTCCTGTTAATGTTACAATGATACAATGAGGGTGTCTATGTTCGGTTTTCCCTCTTTCTTCTAGAACTATCTAATCTAGAATTCAATTCTTATCTACCTACAACTACTACTATAAATGCCTCTGTCTATCTTAGACGAGAGCGTATGGCTCAAGGTCTGATTACATTTTTACCAAGGTGCCAAATTAAATGATCTCATTTATGTTTGCGCATCAACTTCAAGGGAAAATTTAAAAATTCAAAAACTTGCGCTGGACATCTTCTAGTTGTCTTCTGTTTCCACGTTGGTTTTGCTTGTCATGAGGGATGCTCCTGCATCACATGATTCCCCTTAACTTATGTCAAATTAGGAAGACATCTATAGCTAGAAATTACAAACCATGAAGAACATAGATGGCCAAAAATCAAATCTGTAGTTTTTTTAGGGTCCCACCCTAACTCCCCTAGTTAGTGGAATAGGTTTTTCTTTTATGTATTGAGGGAAATATTTATTAAATAAGGCCCCACGAGGTAGAAGTGTCTGAAATAAATAAATGATAGTAAGCTCATTAAATAAGGTCTTCTAGTTAGCAGTTGACGCCTCATTAATGGAGGTCCAAAAGGTGCTTAGGATTTTGGTCAACTAGAAATTGTATATAGTAGTAGAAGTTATGTAATCAGTTTTGAAGTGAATATTATTGTATTTGGATCTCCTCTTGTGATGATGGTTTCCCCCTAGAATATCCAAGTGAATATTGCATCAAGTTCTGAATATCAATAAGGTTTGCTTACTGTATCAATCCAAGATTTTTTATTGTTGTTATTTTTCAATTCTAGTTCTATTTATTTGATTTTTGCAACTATTTTCCATTTATATTACTATGTTTATTTTATTTCTGCAATTTTATTTCATTTTTTTCTCTGAATATTATTTTTTATATAACAAGGAATGCCACAAGTAGTATCAAATCATTTTGTTGGCAAACAAGCGCTTAAATTTTATAAGAAGAAAAAATTAGGTCGAATACAAGTTGTGGCATTTTTAAATAACATAGAGAACTAGTTTTCAATTGGTAAACTTGTAGTTGGGGAAGAATACACATAGAAAATACAACAGGAATCACTTGGTTTGATACCCTTGTAACCTTTGTTGATACCCCTTCTAGTAGTACAGCATCAAACATCACCTATACACAAAATTGTCTTCCACATGCCTTGAAGTATATCAAAATCCCCCCTAGGTGCACCTAAAATATCCTTACATAATCCTATTATCTAACATGTTTCTATAGTATACCAAGAAAAACACTCGAGGAGATCACTCTCATGTATCAAGGAATTAAGTAGTATATCTAAGGGTATAGTCTATCCTCCTTAGTTGGTGCTGTAACATATTCAATCGAGTACTATTGTTGAAAAAACTATAGTATATTAGAGATATATATCACTTGAATTTAATGTGTCCTTAGGACCCTACAAACTCTATCATTTCCCTAGAAACGCTAGCTTCTACAACAGTAGCAACACAATGATTACACAATTTGCAATATCAATAATTTGGGAATTTTATCAGTGTACTAATACTTAGAAGAGAGTAATACTCACCTCATATTAAAAAATAAAATAAAGAGTAATACTCTCGTCAAATTAAGAGAGACAAAGAGAAAGAGAGAGAGAGAAATTCTCCCCTTGGATCAAGAAAAAGGGTCCCTCCAACACCATTGCATGATACCTGTCTCAAAAGAATCCTTGTTTAGTGTTGATCACGATGGTGTTGTACAATAAATAAATATATTTTGGACTTGATAGTATCATTTATTGTGACCCATCTCTACAAATTCATGTTTAGGAATCGATCATGTTGGGATATCTCTTGTATAACCTCTTTAATGCACCTAGTGGACCCATGAAAAATATGTTGAAATAATGTAACTGCGAAGGGCATTCTTATTATTTTGTTATTGGATTAAATCCCCATTGTGGATTAATCATGTCATTATTATTATTTTTATTATTAGATTAATCCCCATTGAGGATTAATCAAGTCGGTAATTGTAT
>ML777045.1:1216204-1231808 GCA_009831015.1 Picea engelmannii
GAGAGAGAGAGAGAGAGAGAGAGAGAGAGAGTTTATAAGTGGAAAAACTCAAATTTTCCAGTGAGTTTATTTTTTCTAGCAAAATGAAGTTTGTCCTTGATTCATTCATTTTTTTTCAAATTTCAATGATTTGGGTCATATTGAAATTGGGCCAAAACTCAATTCCTAATAGATTTGGAGAAGAATTTATGTAGAAAAGGGATGAGTTTGTCAAATTTTAAACTAATCTAGTATTCTAAACTTGTTATGGATGAACTAATAATTTTAGATTGATTCAATTGCAGATATTATATGTTAATTGTACACAATCCAGTGACAAAAGATGTATTTCAAGACATTTTAACTATTTTTACATTAAAAACAACAATTTCATGAATTCAAAGTTATAATTTCAACAAAAATAATCTCCAAAAAAATTTAAAAAAACATAAAATATTTAACTTTCTTAACACATTTCTTATATTATTATTATTTAATATTAAGATTGACTAACATATATGTAATTATATCACCTTAAACCAATACTTAACAAGATCCATACCTTTGAGTGATGGGGTGCCTCCAATGTTGCTCCTCTCCATCCTGCAATTCATCACATGATTTAATTATATTTCAGAATAGTAATTAAAGATGTAACAACCTCTACAAATTAATGACTAAAGACAAATACCTGAATGAGCTTCTCTTCGTTTCGAGAATAAATTATTCTCTACTGAACAGGACCAACCACGTGAAGGTGGAAGCTCTTTTGGCCCCTCCCCCCCTCTCACATCACTCTCATTTTCCCATACCCAATCTATCTAGATTTTACAACTATAATTAGAAATGACAGTAACATTAAATATAAGAAAAAAACATTCATCGCCATGTGCTAAAACAAAAAACATGAAAGCAAATAACATTCATGACATTTAGGAAAACAAAATACATTACATTGGACCAGAAATATATTGGATTTATATTAATAATAAAATGTCTAATCATTTGTTTTTCTTCTTCTTCTTCTTCCTGGTGTCCATAAAATCACAAATTAAGTCATCATAATCATCATTTAACTGATCCCCCACAGTTATTGGGCCTTCTTGAAGTGTTGCATCATCAATACTCAACACCTCATGCCATGATGAACTTCTAGTATTTCGGTGTGGAGGTTGAGAATGCGCATGGGCATCCACTACTACAACAACAAAAAAAATTCAAGTGATATTGTTATTCACTGTTCCTAGGGAAATTTAAGTAATACAGATTTAATTACAATGTTTTATACCTAGATTAGTCAATGCAGTAGAAACATTAGTTGGTGGTTGCATTGTTGTTTATGCACTTGTTGATCTCTGCTCTCTATCGGACGCATCTACATGTTCTTCCATATGAAACAATATAAGTATTTAGTACAAAATATACCCTAAATATTAATACTCATTGAAAAATGGAAAAAACATTAAAAATGTGCGCATACCACTATGTAATGGTCCTTCTGAAACAACACTTGAATCAATATGGGGGTCGGTATGTGGTTCAATGGGTACATTAGGAGCATTGGTAGCATTTTTAGTCTCCTACGAATGTGGAAAAGACACAGATTATTTTACATTTTAAATGAATAAAAAATATATTTTACATTACAAGTAATCAATGAGTAAAAACTAATCAACAAGTTTTTAATTTCATTTTATTTACCATGTCCTCCAGAGAGACACATGGTGATTTCCCCAAGCTTCTTCGTCGCGCCACCACACCATAAAAACCCTGCGTGAACTTGAACTTTAGATCTTCTTATGTGGCTTGGTCGTTGAACAAATCCCCCTTCATTGAGCAATATCAAAATCATTAGTCACTAGCTGCAATGAATTACATATTTAGTGATGATGATAAAAAAAAAAGTAAAATGTTTAGGAACTTACAACCCGTGCCTTCAATCTCCTGTAACCACCTTGGCCCAGTTTATGTTGGCCATGTTTGTCTTGTCTTGCCTTTGTTTCCTTGGAAGTGTCTTGGAGTCTACGCAAAATTTTGAGATATGTTAGATATTGATTGTTTTCCTCATAAAGTAAACAAAAGACCATCATAGTAAATTGAAAACACCTCTTACCTTCCAGGGCCAGGTGGTTTCTTCCCTTGTGCTTTCATCCCTAATTCTCTTTCATCGAGAATAATTTCTTTCCACTCCCTCTTGGGGACAACCAAAGGGTGTTCGCACTTGGGGTCCTGTACTAATTTATTCCTATACACCTCTGTAACATGTTTCAAATGATTTCCGGTCCTTTTTATGACTTCCATCTTATTGAACGAGTCACCAAAATCGCCAACCAGTTTGGAGATAAGAAGGCATTTCAGTTTGGAATCTTGTCGATTCCATCATAGTCAAATGGTCGACCCAAAAAGTTCTAATGCATAGTCATGCAAACTATTGTAGAACACATTGTTTCCTATAAAGCATCGTCATCATTAGTAATTTAAATCTCACTAATATGTGATTGTTTAAACAATTATATAACAGGAATATCTATAAAGACATATATTAAATACATATTAGTTGTACTATTTTTAGAGGAACCATGTCCTAGTCGACCAAAAATGATACCGCGGTTGTTCCTGTGCTTTGGATACATGTAGCACCAAGGTAACAATCAACGAAAGAGTGATCAGTTCCATGATCATGATCACCACCTGCACGATCTGGCGTGTGTTGTGGGGGTGTGGCATCACCCCTAGAAGCCATAGAATCGGTCTCAGGCAGCAAACTTGGGGTGGAAAATAGCCTGGTGGCTACGTGGCCATGCAGGTTCACTGTTGTAGTCCCGTTGATGCTACCAGGACCTTCCCCTTCCCCTCTCATCGATCTCACAAAATTCTACAATGATAAATATGTGTTAATTGCATATATCAAATTACAAAATTTAAAACCAAAAATTGATATTGTTATATGACATGACTTACCCCATAGTTTTCTATCTTAACACGTAATTCATCTATCCTTTGGAAATCCTCAGCAGTTTCCGCCCCAAAAATGACCAAATCCCGGAATTCCCTATTGGCCTTTCTTAGGGACAATTCTATCGTCTGCAAGGGGTCTCTAGAATCAAATATCTCTTCATCACTTATATATTCATCGTTTTCAGTCAATGTGATGCTAGGAATGGGGCCTTTTCCCCGATCAATGCCTTTTCCATGCTCAGGGCCTTTGCCCAAATCACCACTCTGGTAGAATTTCAAGAAGAATGTTAGTACATGCAAGAAATATTGAAAAAACAATATATGAACTAATGGAATATTGGCAAATATTATCAAATGAAACATTCACACATACAAATTAGCAAATATTTGGAAATGAAACATCGAGCAAAAATTAGCAAATGGAACATTCAGAAATAAAATAAAATTTCGTCACAAATGAAACATTCACAAATTAAGTAATCCCTTTTTAAGTTTGGGTATAATGGTTTTGTAAAATTCGGGGTAAAATTCGCTGCAACTTGAAGTTCTTGGTATTCTATCTTGTGCTCTACTTCTTGGGAGTTGCGCTAGGATGGGGAGGTGACTCTTTGATATCTCTTGGTCTATTTTGATGGTGATAAACTTGTAAACTCTTGAATTGATTCTTCTATAAGAAATGTTGTTGGGTTTTATTCCAATCTTGGTTTTGGTTTTCCTAGGATAAATTCTTGTGTTCTTGTGTCTACTGTGCATGGTTAATATTTCTAGATCTTGTTATTTTGTTGCATTGTAATAGTTGAGATTCTCAATGTATATTTATTCTATGATAACTGTGGCATGAAATGAAATTTTGCATTGAAATTATAAAACAATAACTATCAGATCCGAGAATCAGAGAATTCAACAAGGATGTAGTAAGGTAATTTCCATGAGAACAAGTGATAAGTTGGCTCTATCAAATGAACATTTCTAAGCCATCTAGTGCAACATAAGGGCTTGCAATGGAGGTATGTCTATACAACATTGATTTATTTTCTTCGAAAGGTGAGGAGGTCGGTAGAAGCATTGGATGTCTTTCATGTGATGTGTGTCCTTCCAAGCTAATAATGTGGAATTTCTACATTGAGATCCTCGGCTTGAACTGAATGTTGTGGTCTATAACTTTGTCTTAAATTCCCATGTTCCTTGGATGTAATGGAAAGGATCCTTTCGGGTGTTGTAACAAATGAGGCAAAGTGGGTCGAAAGTTTTTCCAAGATGATTTGAATGGGGCCAAAGGATGGCTTGAAGCCCAAACCATTAGAAAGGATGTGCATAACAGATTCAAGGGTACAATACAAATCCCAAGCAATATGGGATAACTTCATGAAGTTCAAATATGGAAGATGGCCCATGGAGAAAGAAAATACATGTCGAAACTCAAGAGAGATGTAGCGTCACCTTATTATGGATTTTTGTTGCTTCTAGTGATTATATCTCCCAAACTAGAATAAAATATTCTAACACCCCATTTTAGATAACATAAAAACCTTTCAAATGATATATAATGTGCCCTCTAAAATGTATTGTAGATGTCATTGTAGTTGTTCAAATTTAACATAAGAGGCACATGCTTCATTCTATCCATGAATTGGTGATATTATGGTTGGGAAATTGTAGGTAAGATAAGAGAGGGATGGAATGAGGTAACCCAAGATTGTAAATGTTGACTAAAAATTTTTAGGTCGTGCTATGCTTGTGTGAAGATACAATAACACTTGATGTTAGAGGGATAAGTGTGGAGGAACGCAAAATATGCCTAAAAGTAAAATATTTCAAAAATAAAATAAAATTTCATCACAAATTAAACATTCACAAATTAAGTAATCCCTTTTTAAGTTTGGGTATAATGGGTTTTGTACCATAGAAAAAGAAGGCGTTCCTGGGTTGACTCAATTCAGATTGTAGTCGACCAGTAGCTCTTCGCCTACCATTATTATTTTCACCGCACATGAAAATATCCTATTACCTTCATGCTCCTCAAAAACGCAATTGGGTTCCTTTCTTGTCGTCCTGGGCCTTATACTGTTGATAAGACCTGCAACATTCCTCGATGCCTTTGGCCTTCCATCAATATACATAGTCCCTCCTTTATGCCTACTATTCTCTTTCAGCTGTATATAATTTGCGGTGAGTACGTATCTCTGCATACTAGACATATATTGGACCAGCCTCAACCATACTCCATAAGTGTAACATGATCCAACATACTCAAACTATTAAACTAATCCACCATATTTTACCTTTATGTTGTCCATGGAGAATAAACCAAGGCCATGGATGGATGAAAGAACAATGTGATACATCCTCTCATTAACACAAAAGTCAGTGTCCAACTCGAGGAGTTCCTTTCATACCCATTGTTTCAGTAGGTGTTTGTACCTCAAGGGAACCTCGATGTCACATATGCTCTCATTGTCATAAGAGCATGATCCTCCTTTAGCAAGAAAGAATTTCATGCACCTACCAAACTTTCTTCTGACCTTTTCACCTCTAGTTGATTTCACCTTGTAACATGTGTTGGATATGTTTTCCCTTGTCCCTCTCGAAATTTCATTGCTCCAGTTGGATGATAGGTCTAATAGATATATATTTGGTTGTACCTACACTCCATCGAGGGAGAAGGAAACGTTATGCCAATGATATTCATATTATAATATAGTTAAAGATAAACATTGAAAATATAACTTGACATGTAAGACTTTTGCATCTAGGGTTGGAGCCAAACCTTTGAGAAAACACAAAGTATTTCTTCACTCAGTATTTTGGGTAGGTGTTGGGCCAAAATTATCTGGCAAGACAGAAGAAATAATTTTTAATTTCCCATCTAATTTGTAGCCCACCTCTAATCTATGAGAACCCATGAGGGATTTCATCATGCTAGTTAGTAGATTATATGGTGAAAAGGATTTCTCTTATATGCAAATTGGAGCATATTTATGAGTTTCATCATTTTTCCCATGGACAATTTTTAGGTTGTGTTGGGGCAGGAGTTCATGAGAAGGGAAAAGGAAATTCCTATTCTAAACATGGACCATTTAGCCATGTTCTCAGTATATAATTTATCCATGGACATTAACAAGGCCTCAAACCACCACATTTATCCTATTTAATAGACTATGGTGCTTGGGTGGGATATGGGTGTCATTCACAATTTATTCACACCATGTATGGAACTTAGGTCTTCTCCATGGACCATTTATCCATTTTCTCAGTCTAGAATACATGTTCTCAGTCTAAAATTTGCAAGGAGGGAGGATCCACGGAAAGCCAAGAGAAATATGTGACAATTAGACTTGTCTATGTGCAGGCTAAACTCAATGGGAAGTCAATGGTTGTGATGGTGGATAGTGGGGCCAATCATCACTTCATAAGGGAGGATACTATGCAAATAATTAGGTTGCAACCCAAGCCAATGTAGAAAACCTTCAAATATGTCAACTCAATCATAGAGAGCATTGTTGGTGTAACCAATGACGTCTCATTGAAACTTGGAGATTGGAGCATATTTACAAGTTTCATAATTTTTCCCATGGAAAATTTTTAGGTATGTTGGGGCAAGATTTCATGAGAAGGGAAAAGGAAATGCCTATTCTAAACATGGACCATTTAGTCATGTTCTCAGTATAGAATTTATCCATGGACATTAACAAGGCCTCAAACCACCACATTTATCCTATTTAATAGACTATGGTGCTTGGGTGGGATATGAGTGTCATTCACAATTTATTCACACCATGTATGGAACTTAGGTCTTGTCCATGGACCATTTATCCATGTTCTTAGTCTAGAATAAATGTTCTCAGTCTAAAATTTTCAAGGAGGGAGGATCCACAAAAAGCCAAGAGAAATATGTGATAAGACTTGTCTATGTGCAGGCCAAACTCATTGGGAAGTCAATGGTTGTGATGGTGGATAGTGGGGCCAATCGTCACTTCATAAGGGAGGATATTATGAAAATACTTAGGTTGCAACCTGAGCCAATGTAGAAAACCTTCAAAGATGTCAACTCAATCATAGAGAGCATTGTTGGTGTAACCAATGACATCTCATTGAAACTTGGATATTGGAGAGAGCACCATGGAACATTGGAGGAATAAGACAACATTGTGGGGATGAACATGGAAGATGTGGGGTGATGGTTGAATGAACTAATGAAGTAAATGAATAAATTTTAGTGTCGATGGAAGGAAGTCTTTTCGATGTTGAAGACATGGTGGGATATTTCAATAAGGTAGTGGATGGATTGGCAGATGTTTGTTTGAATAAGTTTAAATTCACGCAACAAGGATCAAAAGATGTCACATAACACAAAAGTATGGTGACTCTCCACTGATCGTGTCAGGAGATATTAGAGATGGGAGATATGGAACTAAAAACCATCTTCCTTCACCTTCACACTAGATTGCAACACATTATCTCATGTCATGATGTGGGAAGTGAATCCTTTGGGTGCTTTGAGGAAGGTGCCTTAGTAAAGTTGAAGGCTACTAAGAATGTAGTTGGGTGACTTGAAAGGTTTTCGACGGAGTGTGGAATTTTTCATGGAAGAAAGGAAGAGTTTTGGGATTGACGAGAATGTAGAAATAAAGGGGTGTTTGAGCATGAATATGTGAGTTCTTGTGGCCGAAGAAAAATGTTTGGACTAGCTACCCAACTAGCCAAAGTCATGAGGGGATTCAACACAAAATATCATGAATGAACAAGTAAAATTATGGATGCAACAATAAGTCAACAAGATGCGACACTTCATGGATCTTCCTAGGGGAAGGTTGGTTTGGAAACCATTGTAGGGGACAATAGTTTCCAGGTTGGAGATGAGATTTGGAAGTATATTTAGATGCACCATGGAGATCTTCTTCAATGTATATTTCCAAGGATGAAAATAGATTGGACTGGGGGAGATTCTAAATCCCTCTACAACACCCACAAAGAATAGGTTCTCCTTGGGAAGACTTGGGGGCAATTTGGTTGATGACCACAAGGAAGGATATGAAAGGTTGGGTGCCTGGTAGTCTTATAGGTGTGGGAAGGAGCACCTTCGATGCACACCTAGATCATGAAACCCGATGGAAATGAACCTCACACACCTTGCAATGGATGAGAAAGACTTTTGTTACACGGCAACATGGGTGGAGTGGCTTGGGCATCACTACACAAGGAGTGGAATCATCTGCCCTTGGTGACATGGGTGAATTAAGGGGAACATCTCGACCTCCCTCTACACCAATGATGAGTTGGATTCGGATGACATAATGGGAGCAAACAAAAGGAACACACCAATTAGAGAATGAACACACATATAAAGGACCAAGTAGCAAAGGAAGTGGAACACAAGGATCATGAAGAAGATATCAAGGAGCATGAGTTGGTCAATAGAAAAGTGAATCAAATAAACAAGGGAGAGTTCAGTGAGAAAAATCATAATTCAGAGGAGGGAGCACCATGGGGTGAACCAAAGTCTTGTAGTGACTTGGGAAAGTGACTCTTGAGAAGAGGAGAAATGGAACAAGTTTGTGGTTGGCACATGTTGGGTGGACTGTAGGATTGTGAAGAGTGTTATGATGGTTCAATCTGTTGGGGTGGATTTGTGCAACTAGGAAGAGTGTGAAAATTGGATCATATGTTGTTGCAACAACTTACTGAGATAGGAAGGAATGAGAATGAAACTGTCAGAGAATTTAACACTAGATTTGAGAAGTTTCTTCAATGAATTGGGGAAGAGCTGCTAGATTTATTTTTTCATTCTTTATTGTTTCCCTATCCCCAAATTCTTCGACACTTTCTTCAAATATTTTTTTTGGACTATATTCAATGGTTATTAACTTACACTACTCCCATGGGGATTTTTTCTTCTCAAGGGGATTGGTCATGTGTGAGTTGTAAACAATTATGGTTAGGGCTCTTCAATTTTGAAATTAATTATGAGCCTAGTGCTAAGGGTACGATTGGAGCAATTTAAAAGGATGATTTATCATTTCATCAAGCATTCTACCAAGCATTTCATCAAACATTCTATCAAGCATTTCATCTAACAATTAGCATGCACACTCAAGAGATAGAAGAAATAAGTCAAACCATTTCTTCTAGTCGTCTCCCTCCTCTAGTGAAAAATCGTGTGCCCTCCTCCTCTACAAATCCATGTTCCCTCCTCCTCTGCAAATCTGTGTGCCCTCCTCTACAAATCCATGTTCCCTCCTCCTCTGCAAATCTGTGTGCCCTCCTCTACAAATCTATCTGCCCTAGCCTCCTCCCATGCACCTCTCCCTCCTTCTCCTCCTTCTCCCCCTTCCACTCTGCATGCACCCAACCATGCCCTAGCCTCCTCCTGTGCGCATCCCCCTCCTTCTCCTCCTTCTCCCGCCCTCCCCTCCATTCCATGCTCCAAATCCGTTCTCCTGATCTCCCTCCCTTCCATCCTGCTCCAAATCCATGGGCTGTGGTGGTGAGTGTTCCAAATCTGTGTGCGCATGTATCTGCTCCAAATCCATGGACTGGTGGTGAGTGTTCCAAATGTGCGTNATAGGCCTAGGTTTGTTATAGGTGATGGGATTATTGGGATACATGTTTATTGGATTAGTGGATAAGTGAAAGTAATGTTTATGAGGGAGTGGGATAGGTATTGGTGGGTTAATAAAGTTAGTATTAGTCTATATAGTAAATATAATCAATATAGTTAAGAGAGATTAACCAGGGTCAATAATGGTCAACCATGGTCAAAAATTATCCATATGGTCAATGAAGGTGGAGGGTTAATGAGTTAATGCCATTATTAGACTAGTAGGTTTATGGGTGATGGAGTTATCAAACTATGTGATCAATGGATTAGTAGATAAAACAGAGTGTAATGTTTGTGCTTGAGTATAAGGCTAGGGATTTTTGGGTCAATGTGATTAATATGGTGAAAAACGACGTCCAATTATAGTGCACCATGCTCAATAGGGTTGATAGTGGTAAATGATGGTTAACCACAATAAATGGTGGTCCATATGGTAAATTAGGGTCAAGAGTTAATGGGTTAAAGGGGTTATTATCTTAGGAGGTTTGTGGTTCATGGGATTATATAAAAAGTTAATATTGTCAATAGAGGTTAACCATAGTCAACAATAGTCAATGGAAGTCGATAGTCATCCATATGGTCAATGAGTATGGAGGGTTGATGAGTTAATGGGATTATTATGTTAGTAGGTTTGTGGGTGATGTGAATATCTAGCTAAGCAATCAATGGATGTTTTTGGGTGAGAAAGCTAGGTGTTAGTTAGTAAATGTGGTTAATATGGTGAACCATGGCACATATGGTCTATAGTCAATATGATAATTAAATATTAATCATGTTCAATGATAGCTATAGTGATCCATATGGTCAATGAGGGTATAAGGTTGATGGGTTGATTGATTTATTAGGATAGGAAATGTGTGGGTGATGATATCATTAAGTAATGTGATTAGTGATTAGTGGATAAGTTGGCATGAAATTCATGGAAAAGGATACTGGGGTTTGGTGGATATGTGCCATTGTTGGTCGCTATAGCGACTAACTGGGGGTTAGTCACTCTACCGACCAACTTGGAAGGTTGGTCGCTAGAGCGACCAACATTTGGACCCCGAAAAAAAAAAGTATATTTAGTCCAAAAAAAACAAAACAAATACGATGAAATTTTAAACTATCGTAATATTTCATCGTAATTTGCGCCCAATGTAATAGTGGGTGGTAATGTAGAGGAGGTATTAGAAGTGTGGTTAGAAAATCAAGATGTTAGGAAACACCACCATTAATTTCCTTGTTTTGTGATATGGAAATCATGATTAACACGTAACACAACTTCATTCCAAATGAAGATTATAATGCAAATCCAAACATTCAAACAAAATAAAAGGAGTTTACCAAATTTATGAGAAGAGAAAAGCATGATCCAAACAAAGGTTCGTTGGGGATCCAAACATCCTCGCCAACACCCCTCGTAGTTTTTTCAATGGTGCATCAAATAAAAAAAAAAATCTTAATACATGTGGAGAAGGACGAATCCTAGTTATATCAGAAAATCATAAGATTCAATTTGCACAAAATCATAAGATTCAATTTGCATGTCGACTCACGATGAGGCTCAAATGAAGCCACCATTATAATGGCCACTACTCTTGATGAATGTTTAAATCTAATTAACATTTACACAATTAAAATTAGTTATTGATTTTCTATTGGAAAAGATGAGAAGGAGAAGCTTGGGGTTGCGAGACAAACTTCTACTATCTCAAGAAATAAAATACAATTTTCCGATGACCATGTTTCTTAATACGTTTGTTGCATCTAAAAACATAATAAGGAGGGAGGAAAACTATATGAACAAGTATATAGCAGAGATACAAACTCTTTGTTATTGAAAGTGTATCATGATACATAGGTTCGTGAGATCCTCCCATGGAGATATATTGGAATATAATGTGTGAGTGCATGATGCTTTTGTTCATATGCATGGACATTTGTCTATTATGTTTATCAATAATTATAAAATATGGGCATCAATTTCTTACAGAAACACTTGTTGAGGTTTAAGAATTTTTTTAGACAATAATAATTAAGATGATAACTATCATATATATATATCATATGTAAGATTTTTTTGATTAATTGAAAAGTTTATGAGTTTTTATTTGGAATATATAGAAAGATTATCTACTTTTAATGGTAAAGAAGAGAAATTGTTATCATCATCACACAAATTCAAATCTCATTTGTAACATGTTGAATAAATCCAATTTAATGTTATGATATCCATTTAAATGAAATGACCTTCACCAAATCATGATAAATAGACAAATATGTTTATTTGTTTTATATATATATATATATATATATATATATATATATATATATATATATATATATATATATATATATATATAAAAATAAAGAGACAAATATATTTATTTGTTTTTCATAAATATATATAAAAAGACAAATATGTTTATTTGTTTTATATATATATATATATATATATATATATAGATTGAATCATTATAAAAATATATATATTATTTAATTCTATAAAATCAATAAAAATGGATATAAAAAAACATTTCAGTTTAAATTTAATTTAATTAGTTGACCTTATTTTTTACAAACCTTGAAAAAATATCCTTCACTTAACAAGTGTTTTGTTGCTATAAAGTTATTTTATATTTAAATTCAAAGATTCCATGAGACTAACTTCAAAATTTTTGATAAAACGAAGGTCTTTAAGGTAGGGTTATGAAATCAAAATACCTAAAAGGAAAAACTAAACTGTAAAGTGTTTGAAAGTGGAAAGACAACATTCTAAGGATTATCAAAGATTTGGTAAGGGTCTTTCCACTAATTGGAAATTGGACAATTTGGAAATTAGGAAGGAGAAGAAAAGTGAAGATAGGGGAAGATCCTTTGATAGGATGTAAAAGGAATTTAGATTGTCTGAAGCTTTAATTATTGAACTGCATTTACAGGGGATTTACTCACTAAGGGAGATCAAAGATCTAAATGTCAGAAGTGAGTGGTCTCAAGGATGTAGGTCAGAACAAATGTTGAATTTCCAAGGTGAGGAAGTGGTTGAATAGTCTCAGTATGTCAATTTAATAAGAAAAAGTTCTATAAAACTTATTCACTAAGAGGACCAAATCAAATGATCAAAAAACAATGGCATAGGATAATTCACAATAAAGTTGGGATACTCTGCAAAAATGGAGGATCAAGAAGTAGAAAGGGTTTGGTTATGGAAAGTGGTCTAGAAGTTGGATAGTACTTTAAAATAAAAATAAAAATCCTATGGTTGACATTGGCTAATAAAATATTAACTTGGGATAATGGTCAAAAGAGGATATGCCATGGTCTAGAAAGATGTGTTATATGTAAAGCAAGTGAGGAACCAATGGACCATATTTTTGGCACCTATCACTTTACCAGATCTATTTGGAATGATGTCCTATATATTTCCAATGGATCCTATTTGGAATGATGTCCTATAATTAGTGGAAGGATCCCTTAAATTTTGTGATAAATCTCTTTAGGAGGTTTCAAATTGCATTCAAAAGAGACCCTAATTTCATGGGTCTCTTTTGAATGCAATTTGAAACCTTCTAAATAGATTTATCACAAACATTTAAGGGATCCTTCCACTAATTATGAAAACTCATGAGGATTTTTCGATCGGGCCAGTCACCCAAGAGTAGGGGGCATACCTTTTTCTTGAGTCATCTCATTATTTGATACTAAAATATGTTCTAGATTGAAGGGACTAATAACTAACTTGAATTTTCTGCATTATGGATTTTAATGAGAACAACAATGGATAAAGGATTAAAACAATTGTAGGTCTTTGGAGATTCCAAATTGTCGATGGATTGGGAAAATAATAAATGCACCATTGACAACTTGTGTTTAGCTTCAATTATGAGTCTGGTCTTGTAGGTAAAAAACAAATTTGATGATATTTCATTTTCTCATGTAAACAAAGAATTCAACACTAAAGCATATTAACACTCTAAAGAAACTATATTGTTCTAGGAGGGTACTTTTTCTGAGCATGAATTTGAAGGAGGGACCTTCATATCAGTGACAAAGAGGTCTCTCTACAAAAAAATGGAAGATTCTAGTACTGAAAGCTTGGTATGAAGTTTTTTATTATGTTCATATGTCTTAAACTAGAAGGTTTAGATTTCAATGAAGTCATGATTTTGTTTAATGAAATGTCAAGGCTATCTTTTTTGGACCCATGGAAGATTGTACTAAAGTAGTGATAGGACATTGCATAAATTGTGAATATTGTTTCTTTATGGGTGAATCTATGTATATATCTCGCACTTATTAGAGAAATGTGGTGATGAAAATTTGAGATTTTACATATGTTTTAAATTGAAGCCTGCAAAATTCATATATGTATTGTGAATTTTGACATGTAGTGAAAAACAATATGTAGCTAATTGTGTTTTCTTTCTAATTATATTTTTTCAAAAAAAATTAATGACATTTAATGTGTCAAATTTGCATTTAATTAAATGTTTTTTCTTGCATATTTATAGAAACGTTAACAAGTGACTTTTGTTCACAACACCTAATTTAGTGTTAAATGTATAATTTTCATGTGTGTGTGTGTTTGTGTGAAAGCATGCTATACACAAAATGTAGTAGTGCATGTTTTTGTTTTTTTAACTTGTTTTGGAAAATTTTATTTTTTATTATTTTCCAAAGCCAACAAATTAATACTTGAATCACATTTTATACACCTTTGTGTATGAAAACCACAAACAAGCTTTTGAAGAGGGAACATCCACAGAGTCTATACATATTTTTAATAATTTTTTCGGTTGTGTAGTTTTTAATATACACATTTTTCTCCATGGGCCTTCACTACTCAACACAAAAAAAGTTTGTATAAGTTTTAGGAAAAAATAAATAAATAATATTGTATAAAATCAAAAACAAAAAAGATCGTCATATGATAGAGAATTCAATGACGAATCTATATGTAGTAAGCCCGCCACCTTCCATGGAGAGATGAAGGGATTTCACCTATTGGAAGTTGTAGCACCATGAAAACCTACAAAAGTTGGTAAGGATTATTGATTATCAAGCCCATGATCTATCTCTCATCCTCGATCGATGGTTTTAAAATTCCTCGATCAAGGGATTTTAAAGCCCTTGATCAATATATTTTAAAATAATGAAACAAAGTATTTTTGAAATATATAGTTTATTTCGACATAAAAGGTTCAATTAATGTTTGAAACATTTATCAAGGGTTTAAAACCTCCATCAAAGTGAAACCTCTATCAAAAGTTCGCATAGGCCATTTTCATGTACATGACTTGCCAAAATAAGTGTTTGTGATTCATGGATTCACCCTTTTGTCTATATCTTTTTGACTCTATATATGATAATTTGAAATATATTCTAATTTCAATTTTTTAAATATCAAATATAAAAATTTCTTCTTTGGAAAAAATATATTTTTTTAATAAATCTTAATTAAAAATCAATAAATCTAGATAAAACATAACACCAATCCTCAAATTGAAAATTAAATTAACATCATTGTGAAAGAAAAGCATAGAATATAAAGAAAAGTCATAACAATTTTTTTTTACTTAGAAGATAAAATTTGTAAATATCTATAAACCAAATGAAAGGGGAATGATTCCGAGTAAGCCTTCAAATAACGTGAGGTTTCCTTCATGACTTACTCTAAACGATTCCCAGTAAGTCTTCAAATAACTTGAGGTTTCCTTCATGAGTTGGGTGAACCATCCCTTTCCTACTCATGCCACCAACCTAGTTGGACCTAACTTTGAAGTACACAAAATTCATCTTCCCTTAACTTTGAACTACACAAAATTCATCTTCCCTTCCTATGCAAGCGACAGAAAACTATTTTTAACGTTACATTGCACTTTTTTATACGATTCCTAGCACTAAGAATGTTGCGTGTGAAGATTTCTCTCGAGTGTTCCTAAGCATGTTACGTGTGAACGATTTTGCATGTCTCACTATAGAGCGGTTTGGATGAGCGAGAACTAAATGCTCGGCTAACAACTTCCACGGATGCCTTGTCAAAGTGTCACATTGCCAACGCATTAAGACTTGGTTTGTTATTCATGG
>ML777045.1:1280287-1310918 GCA_009831015.1 Picea engelmannii
TATATATCAAGGCCTCTCTGGCCATCCAAATGATTACATACAAAAAATACATATGCCTGCAGGCCAGTGCCACACCTCGGTACAAAAATCGGCTCACCAGCCTATATACAATCAAAAAGGTATACAATATACATCCCATCAGTGTGCCTCTATCGCAGCCCCAGCTGCTCCTCCCTTAGGAGGAGGTGATGGCCCACCCCCACCTGCCCCAGGCGGTGGTGGTGGAACACCTGCAAGACCCTCCTGCCCCGGCGACAGGCGTCCACTAGTCATCGCGGCGAGCACAGATGCTCGTTGCACTATACTCCTCCATGGTGGAAGTACTCCTATGCACTGCTCCAGGAACCCCTCATCTTGGATGCGGATCCACATGCCCTCAGGCACGTCCTGTAACACCGTCTCAAGACGACGACATATATCATCAAAATCTACTCCGGTTGCTGTCGGATGAGCGTGTGATGGTCTTGCACCGGGATCATCAAACCGACACCCCCTCGCTTCCCTCTCGGGCTCTGATGGTCGCCCCGCGGCCTCATCTCGACGACGTCTCTCTCCACGTGGTAGTCTCTCTGGCTCTCCCTAAACTGACGCTCTCTGCCACTCCACCTCGCGCCCGTAAGGTTCCACATCTGCACATGCACAAAACAACAAACAAACGATCGTATCAGCGTCTATATCACATATGAACTGGTATATCAAAAGCTAACATAAATCAAAACATACAAATACACAACATACCTCGATGGTCGAAAACCTCCCCAGGAGGCAACACCATGTCCGGGTCCCCCCGGAAGTCAACCCCAGCATAGGGGTACCGAAGTATCACTTGCGGCATCTGCCGCCATATCTGTGTTGCCTGCACTATGAAGTAATGCCCACCTTCGCCACCGTCGTGGCGAACCAAAACCACCGACCACCACCTCAAGTGTGACTCTCGTGCCCCGGGAGCCTCTAATAGAACCCTCGGGCGCAGCATCGACACCCTCTCCAAGAACCAGGCTACCAGGATCGAGTCAAACGTGAACTCTCTGGTACCTGTGGATCGACATCGATCCAACTGCACGATCATCCGTGCATGTAGAGTCAACCCCCATGCAAACCGCTCATGGCCCACCACCACCCTCTCCAACACCAATAGATGGCCACCACTAATCCGTTGGGTTGCAAGTGACCCATACACGCGAACAATCATCGCCGCTATGCAACGATGCACCAGGGAATCTATACCACTAACACTCACTACAGTCCCAGACATGTAGTTCTCGCCCGAGCAATATCGCTCGGCGATGATAGACAGGTGTGTATCCCTCGGCAGCATAGGCTCTGCCGGCAGCGGTGTTCCCCAGAAGGGGAGCCCAGTCAAAAAATATATATCCTCCACAACAGTGAAGGGGATCTGCTCTCCTTACACGAGGAAGCAGTGTAGATCTGGACTCTACATATGGAGCAAGAACTGTAGCAAGTACTCCTATGCCCGTATCAACGGGCACTCAAAAAAATTTAGCAACCCACAGGTTGATAAAGCCGCTCGCACCTGAGGCCCTGCGTTGGCCACAACATCTCGCAGCTGCGATCAGTCTCGCTCATGCCACGACACAGCCATCACCACCTCTGGCAACCTGCAAACAACACAGATTCCTATATCAGCTTATGCAATCATCTAATGCATCAAAAAAGACTCATTTTTTACCCTTCAACCTTGCCTAAAAGGCACGTTTTTTTTACCCACAGGCGCGCAGATATGCGCGCCTGTTCACTACACATGCGCGCACATATGCGCGCCTGTTCACTACACAGGCGTGCACATCTGCACGCTTGTTCATTACACAGGTGCACTCTGGAGCGCGCCTGTCCAAACTCACAGCCGCGCTCACAAGCGCGACTGTCCACCCCACAGGCGCACACTACTGCGCGCCTGTCCACCTCACAGGCGCGCCCCTAGGGCGCTCCTTAAATTCCCCCCCACGCGCACCCATGCGTATCTATTCGGTGGATAGACGTGCACGGATGCATGCCTTCCACTGAATCGCCTATGCATGTGGGCCCACATCCTACCAAAAAACCCCTCAAACACCCTGTACGGCCCCCCGTACCTACCCTGCCCAAAAATTGGAAACCTATTTCTATGCAGGATGATCAGACCACTAACCTGATACTCGCACACCGTCGATCGGATACCCCATGCTCCCTGAAACTCCAAATCTCCTCTGCAATCTGCTTGTCCAGTCACTGTAGCAACAGGTACAAATGAGGTGGCAATGTGGGCCCTACAATTATATATAAGCCTTTTGCCAAACTTCCACTCAACATTCTGGGAGCCCAAGGTGTCCATTTTTCAAACCGTCTTCAGCCACGATATCAACATCCTGCCGCCTACATCATGGCTGTCCTTAGGTCACTTTTCATCCTAGGCCCCCGGGGCGGCCTTTCTTCCATATCATGGTCAGGTACGCCCGCGCATAGTCACATTTGTCAAATACATGCTCATATCTTTGATTCTCTTCAGATATAGTTCACTTTGGGTATTTGGTTGTTCTGTGTGCAGGTACTTGCTCATCGGTCACCGACATCATCCCTTCAGGTATATATATTCATCACTGGCATGTAGTCTCCCCCGTTGTATTGCATTTCCATTTCCAGTCACACCCTCTGATATTTTCCTTTAGGATCATCATTCCTGTCTCTGCAGTACTCACACCTCCATTTGCATATACGGTACTGTTACCCAGTAGCTTTCTTACCCACATGAGTTGTCCCA
Organism: Picea engelmannii; assembly: GCA_009831015.1. Lineage (NCBI taxonomy): Eukaryota > Viridiplantae > Streptophyta > Pinopsida > Pinales > Pinaceae > Picea > Picea engelmannii. Next base: position 1,283,046 of record ML777045.1, read on the forward strand.
TTCATAGCACCTTTTGCCACTTTTTTGACACTCATGCTATTCTTCATTACCCTTTAGGGATGGGAGTCCGAGTAGTCTTTAATCATGTTGCGAATCAACCACATACTTCTTCCCTTCATTTTGATAGCTTCCCATATGGACTCCTAGATCATCACTTTATGGTTCTATTCTTTTTTACCTGCACCCCCGCAGGATCATGAACCCTCCATTTCATCCACCATCAGTTTTCCCATCTGCGAACCTATCTTCATTTCACCTACCTCATACAGAAACTCACCGATGGGGCCCCCACCCTTCATCTATTTTCCAAGAAATTTCTACCCTCCCTGGGCCACCCGTTTCTGTATTTGTACATTTTTCCCAAATTATTCATTATTTATTGTACAAACACCTTTATTTTTCAGTCATTTCCTTTTGTCGTCCCCGTTGGCGACTTACTTCCTTTTTTGGCCACACGCAACCCATGTCACCCTTTGTTGGAGCATTACTTCTCATTTTCCCTGTCGGCATCATCCATATCTTCAGAGTACTTCACAGGTCACTTACCTCTACCCTTTGAATTTGTTCACCTTGTCCCGCCTCTGGCACAACTTATCCTCGGTCTTGGCGTCCCCCTGACACTCGACCTTGTCACATGGTTGCGGCCACTCATTATATAATACACCCTCCAACCAAGGGTAGTTTTGAGTCTTCTCACTTTTTGACTTCGTCCAAGCACCTCTGCCACTTCCTCACCTCAGTAGATTCTATGAAGCCCTTTTGCTTCTGGAAGTCGTGTTCCCCTTCTATCGACAGCAGCACACTTCTTCCAGAAGGGCGACAATATCTTGATTCTCATTCCCCATTTAATGAGATATCTCGGAAGGCACAGGGTGAAACACCATTGCTCCCTGCTATCGTTGGCTCCCATGACATTCGAAGCCAACACTTTCTCATGTTATGGTGGGTCTTACTTTGCGACTATTGCAGTTCTTTTATCATTTTCCGAAGACCTCTGAACCTGGTAGGGCCATCAATGCCCACATCAGTGTCGCTGCTTATTACCGCACTCATTGCCTATTGTTCAGAGTATATTCCTTTGCAGAATCGTCTTCTGCCTTTATTATTACCTCCCCCGAGGGCGCTGTAGTTATCTACACCAACACTTCCATCATCTTTTCTCAGAGTTACATAATAGGAGCATGGGGCATGCCTTCCTCGTTTGTACATAGTTGTATATTGTTACGCACCTTATGGAAGGTCGGGTTCTACCGGTTCCTTTCTTCTCCAACGGATCGCTCTGAATGGTCTCACTATTGCTCTCTATTACAACCACATTCTTAGTAAAAGAAACATTGATGGATTTCAGCTATAGGTGCTCCTACATATGCTCCTAACCTCATCCATCAGGGGGCATCTGTTATCACTGAAATTTCGTCCACACATGGCGACAAGAACTCAACATCGTCAAAACAGGAATGAGGTCATTCATGGCACTGAATTAGTTTCACAGCATTGCAAAAGGGTCAAAAACTATACAAAGTAACCAAAAATCAAAGGGTGCTTTACAGAAGTTGGGTGCGCGCGCATATGCGTGGAACATGAACGTACAATTCACGCATGCGCACACGACACGCGGTTGTTGGCGCAAAAACCCACACACCTACTAAACGATGCATTTATTTAAATTGGTCGGCCTTCCAACCACTTATGGATCAGCTCCCAAGCCGATTTGACCCCAAATATGAGCTGGATCCACATGGTAGGCTGGTCAAAGACCTAATTAAGCCCTAAAGAGCCCTCTTTCACACCTCAAAGGGGTTACATAATCACCCAATGCTATGCTATAAAAAGCCATGAAGAAACATCATTTTCTCAAGGAATTTCATGTAATGTTATGTTGCTTAGATTGTTTTAAGGACTCACTCCTTGACAATAACACATTAGCACCATTTCATTGAGCCATTCACCTCTCCATTGAGTGAATGTGCTTGGAGTTCTTTCACCATCATTCTCATTTTCTTATTGTAAGGAGAGAAAGTTTGTGAGGGCCTCAAGAGCCTTCCTTTGGAGGAAGAAGGAACCACAGTTCCCTTTCTTCATTGTGCTTTGATTTCATCAATAGACCAGCTCAAAACATTGGTGATATCGGTCTTATTGTCTTTGTTATGTGTTTTTCCATATGCTCATAGTTTTAGTTTGTTTTAGTTTAATTCTTGCTTATAGTTTTGTTGTTCTTTTTCTAACCCTTTCCTCTACAGCTGTCATGCTCAGCAAGACCCAACTGGGCATGCAAGCACCCTTTATTTGCTCACCAAGTGACGAATTGGGTGCAAACACCCATAACGAAAACCATATAAATGGAAACCCACATAGTGGTGGGAATGGGTTAAGGGTTATAGTGTTCTGAGACTTTATTTTCCCCCCTTGTTCCTTTGTGAAGATTCACATTCTACCAAAAAATTATGGATGTCCTTCTTGATGCCTTTCCAAAATAATGAATACTTAATCCTTTCATATATTTTATGGAAACCCAAAATGATCCACTATGGAAGAGGTGTAATTTAGATAACACTATGTATATGAATGGGGAATCTCGAACCAAAAAAATACAAACTTTATTTCAAATCTCAACATTCTACCAAGTGTATCTTGGATGTGCTCGAGGTTTGGCCTCCAAGTGTTGTATCATGTTCATGAGCTTGGCATGAAATGAAAATTCTCAACATAACACATGAAACCAATTAGGAACCAGGAAAGATAAGGAAAATATGGATCCTTCCTTATCATACTTCCTAAAGAGAATCTAGCACCGTATTTTTTATATCCTTCATGAAAATAATCTCATAGTCACAACCTAACAATTTTGTGACCCAATTGTTTTTCTTTGGGGAGGAAAACCTCTATTCCAAGAAATATTTCGAGTTGTTATGGCCTATTTTAATTTGGAGACATATCCCCATCAACTTAGGATGCCATATATAAACTACATGAATAATATATATCGTTTTATTCTCATAGGTGGATTTTACCAAGTTTATGTCACATAATTGGGAAAACCCCAATAACACAACCCTAATCCATTTTCTCAAGGCATCACATTCTAAAATAAAAAATATTATTGAAGTAAGGTGTGGTGAGGATTGGTGTAATGCTCATATTTAAATATTTTTTGGCATCCTCGTTACTTTTAAAAAGTTCTTTTTGAGCAAGGTGGTGAGTGGAGCAATAACTTTACCATAATTCTAGACAAAATTCTTATAGTAACTTGTGAGACTAAAACATCCATGAAAAATTTCAAGCTCTTGGGATGAGGCCAATCTTTGATCGCATTAATTTTCTTAGGATCAACCTGCTCACCCTCCCCACTAGAAATGTGTCCTGAATATTCTACTTTAGAATCATTGAAATAACATTTAGAACATTTGATGAACAACTTGTGATTATGAAGGAGTTGTAAGATTTGATCCACAGGTGCCACATGGGCCATCTAGTTTTTTCTATAGAATAGGGTATAAATATGTGGTTCATGAGGATTTTAAAGGTAGAATGTGCATTCCCGAGTCCAAAATGAATCACCAAAAACTTGTAATGAAGTTCATGAGTGAAAAACACAATTTTTGGAACATTTTCTTCCTTCATGTGGATTTGGTTCTTGCTAGAGTGAAGATTAAGTTTGGTGAAGAAATAAGCTCCATGTATCTCATCTAATATATCATCAATGAATGGGATGGGAAATTTATCTTTTATTATCAAGTTGATAAGAGCTTGAAAATCAAGATGCATGTGCCAAGTGCCTTATTTTTTAGGAACCATGAAAACCAGGGAAGAGTAAGAGCCAGTACTAGGATGGATGATACCTTCAACTAATAGGTCTTAAAAAATATTTTGAATTTCATTATTTTGGGAAAAATGATGATGATATATGTGCACATTGGGTGGTAGGATAATTGAAAGTAGTAGGATGCTATGATCATGCTCTCCACATGAGGGAAATAATCAATGGGGAAGCTCAAAGACTCTCCAAATGAGGGAAATAATAAATGGGGAAGTTCAAAGACTTGTTGGTGTTTATCCACTACTAAATACAATTTTGGATTAATTGGTTGAGAAAAAACCTTAAAGGCTTGATGAGCATGAAATTTTGTAATAATTATAGAAATAGAGTCTTTTCCATATGGTGGAAGATGATTATTTTTGGAGACCTACTTTGAGACCTTTAAGAAAGTAGGAAATTCCATTGTTATGAAAAATCATGTGTAATTATAGGAAATCTATGGTGATGGGGCTTGATGTCATCATCCATTTAGCACTAAAAATAACATCACAGCTACCCATTTCAATGGAAAGAATGTGAATTTTCAAGGAGTAGTCGCCCATTTGAAGTTTCACATTTTCACATTGGTCACCACATTTCAAAGATACCTCACTAGCAATCATACTATGAAAGTTGTTGACAAATTAGATATATAAGTGTGCTTCTTGGGAAGTGCAACGATGAATGGAATTATTGGTGATTCCATTGTTAATTAAGACAAAGACCTTCCATTGGTTGATATATGTAATACCTTTGTTTCCCCCAATTTGTAAATATAACTATAACTAGATGAAAGACTATGGTTGTCTAAATATGTCTGAATGTTGGATTTGATGAACCTTTTTTTATAAAAGGTAATGTATGTATTTTTTGTTATTAATTCAAAATGGATAGTGTTGCATAACTACTGAAAGAGGGGTTTTTCCAAGATAGAACATGGTGTTATGAGAGATATGGGGAGGGGAACTAGAAATGGTTTAGATGACCCCCACAAAACGAGTACCTCACTGGATTTAATTACTCAGACCCAAAATAGTCATCTCACCCAGAAATGAATTACCAGTCAGGATGGTAGTTGGAAAATTCATCCACGAGAGTTAATGATGAGATGGGGTAGAGTACCCATATACAAGGGAGTCCATACCTAACCATGAGTTGGGGATTCGAGCCCACACAACCTTGTTGAGGAAGGAAAGAAAAGAGGTAATTTGTGGGTAGAGGTAGATATGCGAGGAATAAGAGTCGAAAGACCAATATAGAGGAGAGAAAAGAGCGCTTGCATCTCTCTGGTTTGAGGGAGAATTGAGAAAAAAGATCATTCTGGGTGCAATAATATGTTGGAAACATTTTCAGTCCAAGATGATAAACGGGGCTGGCGAGTGACTGTGGAAGTACTTGTGCAAACCCCCTTGCTTGGTACATAGAAAACCAATTATCAAGATCCTGGGGGAGGAGGAGAGTAACCTCCATCCCTAACTATCATGGAGAAAGAAAAAAGAGGCTCTCTCAGAGCATAATGGTCTAGCTCGAGGGTGGACAATGGTAAATCTGTTCAGGAATGGATGTTCTTATATATATTCTGTATTGAATGATTAAGGTAGAAATGTGTATTCTCTCTCTGTGAATCCATGCTTTTGAATGGTATTCTATTTACCTGAGCTTAGTACCTAGAGAGTTATGGGACGTGAGTCTACAAGAGAGTTGGGGTAGGGTTAACCAAAATACTTCATTCCTGCCGAACTCTCGAATCTACCTTAACGAGAATACTAGGTTCAATCCCTATGAAAGGAGGGTACCTCCTTCAGACCCTTCACCTGTGTGACCAAAGGCTCATTCCCATGTCCTTAACTAATTAACAACTAAGAGATTTACGCATAGATCATGAGATTTTTTGGAGGACCCATATGTCTAAGGTATGGTGTAATGTACCTCAAATTCACCATAAAAAAAAAAAAAAATCTATGACATAATTCAATTTCATTTAAACTTAGAATTTAAGAGAGGGTAAGATTCATTTATGTCCATAATGACATTATTACACTAGTCTAGTTTAATTCGAACATAAAATCTTATGTGGATAAATTATTTCCATAATTCTATCACTTCCCTTTAACTCTCAAACTACTCCAACATACTTATATGTATGTAGGCAATCTCTAAACTTAGGTTGAAGGAACCTTTGCAGTTTAGAGAGATAAATCTCAAGAGGAATAACACTTCAGAAAGTGTTATCAAGATTCAGGAACTCATTCCCTGGAAGGAGCGAAGACCAAGTCTTCGAAGACTTAGAAAATTGTCTAAGTCTAAAACAAGTGAAATCTCAGGAGGAATAATGTCGTCGAGCATTAGATCGCGGTGGAAAATCCCGCGGACTGTCCAATTTGAGGTAGGAGCGCAGGCTTTAACACTGTGTAGATCCAGGAGGGGAGATCTCAAAGATCTGAATGGACGGTGGAGAGTCCTCGAGGAGGAATGCCGAAACCCCACAAGTCATTGGATAAGGTGGAGCTGCGAGGAGGTTAGCGGCGAGGGATTCTTGACGTCCAAAGCTCATAAGGAAAAGTGGTCGTCAATCACAGGAAGATCTGGACCATAGATCCTAGGGATTATTGTGAGCCATTGATCGAACACCAAGACATTTCATCATTTCAGCAACCGGGGATTTGAAGGACAAAGGGATAGGAAGCCTGACTTGTGAAGTCTCGGTCCAGGATATTCCGACATTTCACCAACCAGGGATTCGAACAACAAAGGGACAGAAAGCTTGCATCATGATTCCCTGAATCGTGAAAAGATGGTAGCACTTTGAAGTTAAGCGCGTGGTCACAGATTGGTGGTCACATGGACGGGGGCCAAGGGAAGAGCTAAAACCTGTTAAGACCTTTTCAGCATTTCGGGACCCGGTCTTCGAAGGACCCAAAATCATTGCCGCCAGAGTCGCAAAATCCTGAATTGCGAAACCCCAAAATGCGAAAAGTGTGTGTTGGTTCAGAACAGAGAGGAGCGCCAAAAGGGGGTGCACGTGCGGATTTTCTCAAATGGAATTCAAACCATCATTATGGATAATTATTTGGACCTGATTCCTTCCTTGGATATTATTTTGATTTTGCATACTTCTTAACTTTGAATTCTAGAATCAAAAAATGCACATCAGGTGTTCGTAAACCCTAAAATCCCAAACCCCGAAACCTCGAAGTGTTGGGCCACAGTCTTTTCGCATTTCGCGATTCGGCAAACAACGTGGTCTTTTGTCTTTTGTGTTCGACATTTGTAATCACCGAAACCCGATTGACCTCTTCTTTTCACACCATTTTGTTCTTTAAGGTTTATGAAAAATATTTTACTTTTGGGGATATCACAAACTCATATCATACATATAAAGAAGTACCAAAATACAAAAGAGTTTTCCAGCATCTCTAGTTTCGAATGAGATTATTGGCCTCCTATAACCAACATATCATTTGTGGTTGTAGTTATATGTGATAGAATTATATTGTGGGGAAAAATTTAGTATTTCTTATTTGATTAATTCCATAATAGGAGGCAGATGCTCGCCGAGTAGATTTATGATCCTGAGTTTTTATTCACAGTAAAATAAAAATTCCATTTATCTAGATTTAGTTCCCAACCCATTGTTAATTCTATACAAGGAACTTCGATGTACTGTAATTTACCCTATGGCTACCTCTATACCTTAGAGATCAAGATTACCGAAAAAGGATTGCTTCCAGAATTTAGCCATGCAATGACTTTTCAACTGTCATAATAAATAAAAGACAATTTCTAACAATTATTCAGAATTCAGTCTAATCATAAAGAGTCACTCGAAAATTAATTTACAGGATATTCTGTTATCATTTTGACCCCATACACACGAACAGGTTCTGTTCCAGATATTATATCAAATTCAATATTAATAGATATACTACATTAGGGATCTAATCGTTTACCAGTGAATTGAAAAATACTTCAACTCGGAATTTAGCAAATGCATTACAACAGACATATATATAATCATTTAAATAGAGAAGGAAAAGAATTAACATATTTGAACCAGCTTGTGAGAAGACAAAAGGCACAACCACGTTCCTCCCAACCGTAGAATAGGGCAACCAAAACCACTTGCCCGATTCACCCCCTAGCTTGACCATGAATCCATGAGGGTGAACTTGGAAACTCCTCCTCAACAATGTCCTTCAATTCTAGTAATTATCCTCTTGTCTCACACTTACTCATCAGTGCTCATAACAACAAGAAAAATCCATAGTCTCTTTTCTCGCATACTTGGCAGCGTCCTGCCTACTCACATATGCTATTTATCAATTTTGCCTAGGTCTTTTTCCCTCCCTTGGGGATTTTCGCATCTTTCTAAATCCCTGATTTTTAGGGGCTGCCAATGGCCAAATCACTGATTTACCACTTGTAAAAATCAACCTAGAGGTAGTTCCAACATGTTCCCCACTCATGGAGTCATGGTCAGCTAAATTTAATATGGTTGTTCCATTTGTCCTCCTACAATCAATATAAAATATTATGTTTTCATATAAGTGTAAAATTCAAATAATTAGTTGGGTCAAATTAGGTCTCTACCCAACAGTCATAATAATTAATTACAATTACCAAATTCAAAATTCAAAATTTCCATAAAAGGCAAAAATTTTACAAATTCGAATTTACTAAAAACAGAATAAATTTCCAAAAATATTTTATTTTGGGGATGTCACATGCTTTCCCCCTTCAATAAAACACTGTCCTCAATGTTCGCTCCTTTCCTGGAATAGGATTGGATGGTATTTCCACAAATCTGCCTCCAACTCCCGAGTGGCCTCCTCAGGACTAAAGTGCTTCCATTGCACCTTTACCTGAGTGACAACTTTGTTTCGAAGTGTTATTTCTCTCTAATCCAGAATGAGTAGGGGTTCCGCCTGGAACTCGCCTTCGGGTTCCACCTCCATCAAGTTCCAATCAATATTATGAGTAGGGTCATGAATATACTTTTTCAGCAACGAAACATGAAATACATTATGAATTCTTAGATTAGCTGGAAGTGCAAGTTGATTTGCTACGGGTCCAATTCGAGCTAGTATCTCGAAGGGCCCACAAAACCTGGGTGCGAGCTTGGCCCAATTCCCTAACTTCAATGAGCTCTTTCAGGCTTTGACCTTCAAATAAACATAGTCCCCCACTTGAAATTCCAAGTGTCTTCTTTTCTGATCTGCATAGCTCTTTTGTCTGTCCTATGCTTCTTTCAAGTTCTGTTGTACCTTTCTTACCATGTTCTTCATTTCTTGGAGCATCTCTGGTCCAACCATGACTCTGTTAGCCAGGTTATCCCAACTAATTGGAGTCATACACTTTCTTCCATACAGTATTTTCGAAAGGGCTCAACTTAGCTGAAGTTTGGTACCCATTGTTGTATGTGAATTCTACCAAGTGCAGGTAGTCTTCCCACTTGCTTGGTTTTGTTCTTACGTATTTGAAGCATATCCTCTATGATCTGGTTTTTCCTTTTGTCTTGTCTATCCATTTGTGGATGATAACTTGTACTAAAATTCAAGTTAGTGTTTATCCCTGCAAACAATTCCTTCCAAAAAGAGGATGTAAATTTTACGTCTTTATCTGAAACCACCATTTTAGGAATACTATGCAGTCTAAAAATTTCTTTCATGAATATTTCAACAATGTTTATAGCTTTAAAAGTAGACTTTACAGGAATAAAGTGTGCAGAATTATGGAGTTTATCGATTACAACCACGATAGAATCATTTTGTTTCTGAGTTTTAGGCAAACCTATTATAAAGTCCAGTGATATAGTCTCCCATTTCCATTATGGTACTAGTAATGGCTGTAATAGGCTGGTTGGGTGTTGGTTCTCAGCCTTAACTTTCTAACAATCTTGGAACCTAGCCAAGTACATTGCTATTTCGCCCTTCATATTAGGCCAATAAAATAGTTTTCTGAGTGTTGTTATTGTTTTTTGGTAACCTGGATGGCCAGCATACGGTTTCTTATGCACTTCGTCTAAAACAATTAATTTTAACTCTGTTGAATATGGTATGTAAAGTCTGTTTTTAAATCATAATAGTCCCTTCTTGTCGATACTTAGATCTAGTTTATCTGAGTTTGCGGTACTGTTTTGTAATTCTTCCATCATCTTCATGTAATTTCCTTCGTTAATACTTGTCGTCCTTATTATTTGTTCCAGATCACTTTCTGCCCTCCTAATATTTATCTCAAATAAACCATGGACTCTTCTGCTTAAAGTGTATGCTACTTTGTTTTCCTTACCCTTGATATGTCTGACCTCAAAGTCGAATTCTCTCAAGAAGGCTAGCCATCTTGCTTGTCTTGCATTAAGATCTGGTTATTTAAATATATATTTCACCCCGCTATTATCCATTAATAGTAGAAATTTTTTGCCCATTATGTAGTGTCGCCACATTTTTAAGGCCTATATTACCGTTGCTAATTCTAAGTCATGAGTGACATAATTTCACTCGTGTTCCTTTAATTTCTGGGACTCATAAAAAATAATGTGTCCTTCTTGAGTTAGGACACCACCTAGTCCTTCTTTACTTGCATCAACACATACGGTGAAGTCTTTATCTGGGTCTGCTACCTTTAGAATGGGTGCAGTTGTCAATAATTCCTTCAGCTTGTTAAAACTCTCTTGACACTTCTCTGACCAGTTAAACTTGGTTCCTTTCTTTTGTAATGATGTGATAGGGTAGGCTATCTTGGAAAATCCTTCTATAAACCTATGGTAATATCCTGTGATTCCTATGAATGACTGGATATCTGCTACATCCTTAGGTACTGGCCATTCCATAATGGATTTTATCTTCTCTGGGTCTACGGAAATAACTTCCAAGGAAATGACATGTCCTAAATATTGTATTTCTTTTTGATAAAATTCACATTTGCCGAATTTTTCTTATAGTTTGTGTTTCCTTAATGTTTGCAGAACTATTCTTAAGTGTTCATCATGTTCCTCCTCCATTTTAGAATAGACCAGAATATCATCGATAAACACTACTACGAACTTGTCTAAGTACTGACTGAAAATGATGTTCATCAAGCACATAAATGTGGCTAGTGTGTTAGTGAGTTCGAAAGGTATGACTACAAATTCGTAGTGTCTGTATCTTGTTCGAAAAGCTGTTTTGTTTATGTCCTCGTCCTTTATCCTAACATGATGATAACCGGATCATAAATCCAATTTTGAAAAGATCTTGGCCCCACCAAATTGATCGAACAGATCATTTATCCTTGGTAAGGGGTATTTGTTCTTAATGGTCATTTTGTTCAGTTGTCTATAATCGATACATAGTATTAGATTACCATCTTTCTTTTTCACAAAGAGGACAGGTGCTCCCCATGGCGAGACACTCGGTCTGATATACTCTTTGTCCAACAATTCCTGTAATTGTATTTTTGATTCTGTCAGTTCTGGTAGACTCATTCGGTAGGGTTCTTTTGAGATAGGGGCTGATCCGGGTAGTAAGTCTATGGAGAAATCTATTTCCCTTCTATGAGGTAATTCTAGTATCTCATTCACAAACATGTCTCTAAATTCACGTAGGATAACAAAGTCTTCTAACATGGGCTTATCCTCTTTTTCCAATAGATTCGTCACTTCGATGGAGTAAACTTGACATCCCTTTCTAATACATTTCTTGAGTTGCATCGCTGAAACTTGTCTAAATGATACAGGTTTTGGTATGCCTTGGGCTATTATAAGAGTGCCAAAATTATCTTTATAGCTAATTATCTTTGTATAACAGTCTAGTATTGTTTTGTGTTGTTCCAACCAATCCATCCTGATAATCATATCATAAGATCCTAGTGGTAGGATGTTCAAATTGTTCCTTATCTTTTAACCATCTAAGTTGAACTCAAGATCATAAATAAAGTCAACTATTTTCCTTTTAGTACCTGTTTCTAGTTGTACAAGCCATGATTTTGCGTGCTTCAGTTTCTTAAGTTTATTCGAATCTACTACATCGGGAGTAATATAACTTAACGTAGATACAAGGTCAATTAAAACAAAAATTCGAGTGTCATTGATTTTTCCTTCGATTTCTACCACTGAGGACTAGTGGTCAGCCTGTCGACCAACTATGGCTGCATTTATCTGATGCAAACTTCTTCCCATGTCCCCCACTGTCGAGGCTTCCTGCAAATTGGGAACATCAGTTATGTTTTCCACAATTAAACATGGATAGTTCCTCCTTAAATGAGGCTTTCCACACTCCCAACACTTTAATGGCTCGCGGGAGTTGTCCCCAAACTTCTTCATTCCCAGGTTTACTAGTTTACCGCTACCTCGCATATTCAGATGATTGGAGTGAAAAACCTTTCTTGGGAAACTCTTTGTTGCACTCCAATATGAAGCTGGCTGGTATCCCTTCTTCCGTTGGTTCATTCGATATTGCTTCTTATTCTTCCAGGTCTTGGGAAACTCTACCTATTGTTTATACTGGTCATAGAACATTTGTGCTTTCCTGAATACCTCACTCAAGGATTTGGGGTTGTCAAACTCAATTCTGTTTCGGTAGCCCTGTGGTAAACAGATTAAGAATCATTGGATTTTTAACTTATCCTCCAGGATGTATGGTACAAACCTTAGTAGTTCCAAAAATTTATTTATAAGGTCCTCCATCATCATCTGTCTGAGTCGTAACTTGTAAAATTATTTCATCTTCCTTTCGTAATAGCTTTCAGAAAGGTATTGTTTCTTGAAATAATTCTTAAAGTCATACCATTCCAACTGTTTATCCTTTAGGCCCTTGGCCAATTTTAGGTCCTGCCACCAAATGTTGGCCTTCCCCTTCATATTGTAGATGGCTATTCTGACCTTCATGTTGCTGGAATAGTTATAGATCTGGAAGTATTTTTTGATGTCCAACAACCATGCCTCAGCTTCTTCTCCTGTCTTAGATTCTCCATCAAAGGTAGTAGGTTTAATATTTTTAAATTCTCCTTCAAGGTGGTCTACTTGTTTTCTTTTTCTGTCTGGTAGAGTTTTTTCCTCAGCTCAAGGTGTCCCTTCAAACAAACTGTCTCCTTTTTCTGTTTCCGATCTAGAATTCTTGGAGGCCCTTTTGTTGACTTCTTCGTCATGGTTATCGTCTTTTGGGATTTTCTTGGTTACTATACTATGCAGCAGGACTTCATTTATCTCTTGTTGTTCCTGTTGTGCTTTCTTCAATTTTTCATTGTCGGCCTTGAAAACCTGTAGTTCAGTAATAAGATTCCTCATTGTTTCCAACACGTTCGAGGGTGAGCTTCCATCACTATTCTTTCTTGGATCTCCCGGAGGTCCTTGCTACAGATTTCCTTCCATCCTAACTTCTGCATCGTCCTGAGCTGCCATAATTAGTACAAAACAAAAAGGCTTCCTATTTGTAGCCATAAGATTTATTAGTTTTTCATAAATCAAAATATATATAGTAAGAGACTAATGTGGCCCTATTCAGGCCCACTGTTGTAACTTTTTCTCTGATACCATATGCAATGTACCTCAAATTCACCATAAAAAAAAAAAATCTATGACATAATTCAATTTCGTTTAAACTTAGAATTTAAGAGAAGGTAAGATTCATTTCTATCCATAATGACATTATTACACCAGTCTAGTTTACTTCGAAAAGAAAAGCTTATGTGGATAAATTCTTTCCATAATTCTATCACTTCCCTTTAAATCTAAAACTACTCCAACATACTTATATGTATGTAGGCAATATCTAAACTTAGGTCGAAGGAACCTTTGCGGTTCAGAGAGATAAAGCTCAGGAGGAATAACACTTTAGAAAGTGTTATCGAGATTCAGGAACTCATTCCCTAGAAGGAGCGAAGATCGAGTCTTTGAAGACTTAGAAAACCATCTAAGTCTGAAATGAGTAAAATCTCAGGAGGAAGAACGACATCGAGCATTGGATCGCAGTGGAAAATCCCGTGGACCATCTGATTTGAGGTAGGAGTGTAGGATTTAACACTTCGTAGATCTAGGAGGGGAGATCTCGAAGATCTGAATGGATGGTGGAGAGTCCTCAAGGAGGAATGTCGAAACCCTGCAAGTCGTTGGATAAGGTGGAGTTGGAAGGAGGTTAGCGGCAAGGGCTTCTTGACGTCCAAAGCTCAGAAGGAAAAGTGGCAGTCGATCACAGGTAGATCTAGACAGTAGATCCCAAGGATTATTGTGAGCCATTGATTGAACACCAAGACATTTCGACATTTTGACAATCGGGAATTTGAAGGACAAAGGGACAGGAATCCTGACTTGTGAAGTCCCGGTACATGATATTGTGGCATTTCGGCAACCGGGGATTCGAAGGACACAGGGATGGAACACTTGCATTGCGATTCCCCAAATCATGAAAAGTCGGTAGCGCTTTGACATTAAGCGCGTGGTCACTGAGTGGTGGTCACATGGATGAGGGCTGAGGGAAGAGCCAAAACCAGTTAATCCCTTTTCGACATTTCGGGACCTGGGAGTTCGAAGGACCCAGAATCATTGTCACCGGAGTCACGAAATACCGAATTGCGAAACCCCGAAACGCGAAAAGTGTGTGTTGGTTCAGAACAGAGAAGAGCGCCAAAAGGGGGCGCACGCGTAGATTTTCTCAAATGGTATTCAAACCATCATTATGGATAGTTATTTGGACCCGATTCCTTCCTTGGATATTATTTCAATTTTTCATACTGGTTAACTTTGAATTCCATAAATTTTACTAAGGTTTAGTTAGAATGTTGTTCTCTACTGTATTTCCGTATTTGTTGTCTATGTAGTCTGAAATTTTATGCATTTCATGGAATTTATGTATTTCCAAAGGCCCACATCTTTTGAATCACATCTCAACAAAATATAGGGGCTCTAGAATATTAAACTGTTGCATATGATCCTATTAAGTGTGTATCCTGGTCATGCAACTTTACCTACAAAAATATAACCATGCGAGTATATCTACCTAACTTGGGTCTCATTATTACACACCAGTATCTTACACATCAAAGCATAGCTAGCTCGAAGGATCCCAATTGTTGGTTTGTAATCATTTCACTGCTTTATGATAGCGGATCGCTGGTTGTCTTGACCCTTCAAGATGTGAGGGTTCACTGTCAAGAGGTGGCCACCCTAGCCTTTGCAGGTCACCAAATACCATCACTGCCCAATTACAAACCTGATCATTTACCAACTACAAAACCCAGTCATTTATTTATTCTGAGTATATTTGTTGGAGCGTGTGATTTTAAAAGAAGATTAAATACAAAGTTGATATTTCGACATTCGAGACTTGCTTGTTACATATGCGCAGAGTTCCTTTGCTTTACAAAACCCTGAAATCCCGAACCCCGAAACCCCGAAGTGTTGGGCCCACAATCTTATCTCATTTCGCAATTTGGCATTCCTTATTTCATTTTTTTTGCGTGTCAAGTGTTCGTAAACCCCAAACCCCGAAACCCCGAAGTGTTGGGCCCCAGTCTTTTCACATTTTGTGATTCAGAAAATAGCATGGTCTTTTTTCTTTTGTGTTCGGCATTTGTAATCACTAAAACCCAATTGACCTTTGCTTTTCACACCATTTTTTTCTCTATGGTTTATGAAAAATATTTTACTTTTGGGGATATCACAAACTCATATCGTATATGTAAAGAAGTACAAAAATACAAAAAGGTTTTCTAACATCTCTAGTTCTGAATGAGATTATTGGCCTCCTATAACCAACATATCATTTGTGGTTGTAGTTATATGTGATAGAATTATATTGTGGGGAAAAATTCGATATTTCTTATTCGATTAATTCCATACTAAGAAGTAGATTCTCGCTGAGTAGATTTCTGATCCTGAGTTTTTATTCACAGTAAAATAAAAATTCCATTTATCTACATTTTGTTCCCAACCCATTGTTAATTATATACAAGGAACTTCGATGTACTGTAATTTACCCTATGGCTACCTCTGTACCGCAGAGATCAAGATTACCAAAAAATGATTGCTTCCAGAATTTAGCCGTGCAATGACTTTTTGACTGTCGTAATAAATAAAAGACAATTTCTAACAATTATTCAAAATTCAGTCTAATCATAAAGAGTCACTCGAAAATTAATTTACAAGATATTCTGTTATCATTTTGACCCCATACACACGAACATGTTATGTTCCAGATATTATATCAAATTCGATATTAATAGATATACTACATTAGGGATCTAATCGTTTACCAGTGAATTGGAAAATACTTCAACTCAAAATTTAGCAAATGCATTACAACATACATATATATATAATTGTTTAAATAGAGAAGGAAAAGAATTAACACATCTGAACTAGCTTGCGATAAGACAAAAGGAACAACCACGTTCCTCCCAACCTTAGAATAGGGCAGCCAAAACCACTTGCCTGATTCACCCCTAGCCTGACCATGAATCCATGAGGGTGAACTTGGAAACTCCTCCTCAACAATGTCCTTCAATTCCAGTAATTATCCTCTTGCCTCACACTTACTCAGTAGTGCTCATAACAACAAGGAAAATCCATAGTCTCTTTTCCTGCATACTTGGCAACGTCCTGCCTCCTCACATATGCTATTTATCAATTTTTCCCTGGTCTTTTTCCCTCCGTTGGGGATTTTTACAGCTTTCTAAATCCATGATTTTCAAGGGCTACCAATGGCCAAATAATGGATTTTCCACTTGTAAAAATCATCCTAGAGGTAGTTCGAACATGTTCCCCACTCATGGAGTCATGGTCAGCTACATTTAACATGGTTGTTCCATTTGTCCTCCTGCAATCAATATAAAATATTTTGTTTTCATACAAGTGTCATAGTCAAATAGTTAGTTGGGTCAAATCAGGTCTCTGCCAAACAGTCATAATAATTAATTACAATTACCAAATTCAAAATTCAAAATTGCCATAAATGGAAAAAAATTTCCAAATTTGAATTTACTAAAAATGGAATAAATCTCCAGCAAATTAGAAATTTTCAAAAATATTTTATTTTTGGGGATGTCACATATGGGAACCCTATGCTAGCCTTGAAAAGGGCTAAGCCTTCTTGGCTTTGGAACTTCAGGAGTTAGGAATTCTGGAGTATTACGACCTTACCATTTGCAAACTGGCCAAAGGCAACTGGTTGTTACAGTTACCCACAAGGTTGACCGATGCCTGGAGGTTTCCCTAACCATGACAGATAAACTTGTCCCACCCTTAAAACTTGATCTAGTTACTAATGACAAAGTAACTCAAGCCGTAGATCTAAGGGTATTCGAGAGTCCCCTTGGTCATTAGATCTACGTTGAGGTAAATCCAACATTGACCACTTCAGGATAACAAAATATTTATGACACCAAACTCCCTGAATACTGGAGTTATGAACTGATGTAATCTAGGGATCTAGGTAGTCCATTAGGAATCCCCCTCAACTGTCCAATCAACTACTGGAGGGGATTGGGTACGTCACTTCGACAAAGTCCTTCTTCGGGAGAACAAAGTGGCAATAACATCAAAACCTCCAAATGTTGGAGACGCGAAGTAATGAGGACCGTAGATCAATGGATCTATGTGGACACATCTTGACTATGAGATCTAAGGGCATTGTAAGGCCATCAATCCAGACTGAGGTGGAACATGAACGTCATCTAGGGTGACATGGACCTACGATTGACGTGCCACATGTCACCTGGATTCATACATTTCCCAGACCTATGTGCCCATTAAAATGTGACACTTGTCACACACTGTAGGGGCCATGTTTCATCTTTATCTTGTCGTGTGTCACCGTTGTCACATACCTTCTTGCTCCATCTAGCGGGTGGAATTCTCAGGACCCACCTACCCTTGCCTTCACATTTAATACTTCTCCATGTGCAAGGGTGGGCCCTTCGGGAGTTCAAGACTTCGAGACTCTGTACGTTTAGGGTGTAGTGTCATAGACAAGACGAAATGTCTGAAGGCCAAAGCCACGTGTAGATTTTTCAGGCTCCTTCTGGAGTTTGGGAATTCAAGACTCCTGAGGACATGTGTACAGAGAGGAAAATTGGACATCTAGTGACCAAGCGTCAAACATAGAACTCCATTCTAGCTTGTGTGTTAATTGAAGATCAAGTCCCGCCTTTGGATTGGACGATGAATGGAATTCCCCCGTGTATGTAGGAACTTGAGGATGGTAAAAATGATGTGGGCCATGATGGGTTCCATGTGGCCCATGAATGATAATGCCTGAAAGTACTTTGAGAGGCCATAACTTGCAATATATAGTTCACATTTGATCCTGGTAATAGTCGTTAGAAATCTACAAATGAGTATAAGAGGATGAATACCTCATACATAGGATTCAAGTCGATTAAATTAAGAAAATTTTTGGTGACCCATCCTTAGAAAGGGTACTTAGGGGTCGGGTGTGTTACAATATAGATAATCGACTTTAATATTTGAGGTGAAGAAATACCAATCAATACATGAAGGGGGATTTGGGGTTCTTCACCAAGTTAAGAGGAGGAACTTCCTTTGGGATGAGAGTGGATTTTTCCTCCCAATTCCCTCCATAAATTTCATCATCGAAAACATCCTTAGAAATGGCCATAAATAATTTATATTCATTACATCCCTAGAAAGAGAAATATTTTTCATCATAGTTGTAGTACAGATCCTTGAGTTGGAATTATACCATTTCAACCCATGTTAACTTGTGGACCTTGAGAGGTGGGGAAAGATATTGAGGAGGCATCATATTTGGGTGTGACATGGATAGAATACGTGGTGTTTGGATTGAACATAGGATACAAATTGTGCACAACAAACAAGCTAGGTGGACTCCAACCAAGTAGTAGGGTGGTTCATTTCTACTTGGGCTTTGATTTCCACCTTAATACCACTAATAAGACATTGATTAAAAAATTCATTGATTAAATTTTCAATTATAATAGCCAAACATTCAAAAGAATCAATACATTCTTCCACCATAATATTTTGGTGCAATTTGTTAAGCTGGCCCATAAAATTGTATTCTCGATAAAGTAGGAAAACATGGATTTCAAAAATTACTTCCATGTAGTGACCCCTAAAAAAATGATTTCTTATGCCATTTCCATAAATATAAGTGTAGAAGGAACCTATTAGGAGTTTGAATAGGTTGTCTATTATGGCATGAAGGGAAAATTAGTTTTCCATTTGGTCAACACAACTGATTATATCCAACCCATTAAAATTATTTAGATCAAATTTAGGAAAGTGAGGAATCATGCTTTGGGAACAAAAAAAATATGAGAGGTCACTATTGGGACCATCTTCCTCATCAATGTAATTACCCTTATGGAATCCTTCATTGATGACATTATAACCATCCTTTGTCTTACCCTTCATCTTTTCAATTTGATCAAAACAAAGGATTACTTGCACATTAAGGGATGACACATTGGTTTCCATTATGCTAATTGACTATGAGAGAGATTGAACCATTTTCGTTACTTCATCCATGGATGACATGTTGCATCTATTTTTCATGGGTCCACTAGGTGCATTAAAGAGGTTATACAAGAGATATCCCAACATGATCGATTCCCAAACATTAATTTGTAGAGATGGGTCACAAGAAATGGTACTAGCAAGTCCAATATATATATATTTATTGTACAACACAATGGAAATCAACACTAAACAAGGATTCTTTCGAGACAGGTATCATGCAATGGTGTTGGAGGGACCCTTTTTCTCAATCCAAGGGGAGAATTTCTCTCTCTCTTTCTCTTTGTCTCTCTTAATTTTACGGAAGTATTACTCTTTATTTTATTTTTTAATATGAGGTGAGTATTACTCTCTTCTAAGTATTAGTACACTGATAAAATTCCCAAATTATTGATATTGCAAATTGTGTAATCATTGTGTTGCTAGTGTTGTAGAAGCTAGCGTTTCTAGGGAAATGATAGAGTTTGTAGGGTCCTAAGGACACATGAAATTCAAGTGATATATATCTCTAATATACTATATTTTTTTAAACAATAGTACTCGACTAAATATTTTATGGCACCAACTAAGGAGGATAGACTATACCCTTAGATATACTACTTGATTCTTTGATACATGAGAGTGATCTCCTCGAGTGTTTTTCTTGGTATACTATAGAAACATGTTAGATAATAGGATTATGTAAGGATATTTTAGGTGCACCTAGGGGGGATTTTGATATACTTCAAGGCATGTGGAAGACAAGTTTGTGTATAGGTGATGTTTGATGTTGTACTACTCAAAGGGGTATCAACAAAGGTTACAAGGGTATCAAACCAAGTGATTCCTTTTGTATTTTCTATGTGTATTCTTCCCCAAATACAGGTTTACCAGTTGAAAACTAGTTCTCTACGTTATTTAAAAATGCCACAACTTGTATTCGACCTAATTTTTTCTTCTTATAAAATTTAAGCGCTTATTCACCAACAAAATGATTCGATACTACTTGTGGCATTCCTTGTTAGATAAAAAATAATATTCAGAGAAAAAAATGAAATATAATTGCAAAAATAAAATAAACATAGTAATATAAATGGAAAATAGTTGCAAAAATCAAATAAATAGAACTAGAATTGAAAAATAACAACAATAAAAAATATTTGATTGATATAGTAAGCAAACCTTATTGATATTCAGAACTTGATACAATATTCACTTGGATATTCTAGGGGGAAACCATCATCACAAGAGGAGATCCAAATACAATAATATTCACTTCAAAACTGATTACATAACTTCTACTACTATATACAATTTCTAGTTGACCAAAATCCTAACCACCTTTTGGACCTCCACTAATGAGGCCTCAACTGCTAACTAGAAGACCTTATTTAATGAGCTTACTATCATTTATTTATTTCACACACTTCTACCTCATGGGGCCTTATTTAATAAATATGGCCCTCAATACATAAAAGAAAAACCTATTCCACTAACTAGGGGAGTTAGGGTGGGACCCTAACAAAACTACAGATTTGATTTTTTGCCATCTATGTTCTTCATGGTTTGCAATTTCTAGCTATAGATGTCTTCCTAATTTGACATAAGTTTAGGGAAATCATGTTAAGTGATTTCATATTGTAATTGAAAAAGATAATTATTTCTCTGCTATTGTAAATATGAGCTTTCATATCTAGTTTATGCATAATAAAATTTCCCTAGAGGGTTGAAACTTATTAAAACACTTTGGTATCTTTTATTTTGTATTACCTAGAAGTTTGAGATTGTTAAGTAGATAAATGTCGTTTATTTATGTTGTTGCTTTGTATTATAATTCATAGTACCCCCAAGAACGAAAATTCACGGAGTTAATATTCAGTAAAAATCTATTTAAAAGGTGAAATTTATGTCTTGCATTAAGATTCAAAGACCATAGAAATTTCTAGAAAAATAATATCTTTAGAAGTAATATTTGGCCCAATAGTCAAATAAAAGATTAATTTTTAGGTTTGATAGATTCAAAATGAGTCTTTTAGTCCAAGACATGTTTAAATATTATAAAATATAGGCCTTAATTTTTATATCTAAGTCTAATGGTACGTGCATGGGGCTATAGACCATGAGACAAACCTTTTAGACGTAATATGTGGCCTAGGAGTATGATAAATTCCCAATTACCATGTTTAGCACACTAAAGCTATGATGACAACCCAAAAACATGATTTAGTGAAAAACACCACTTAAATACTATACATTACTTCTAAAACTCATGGACCATGCATAGGCCAGATATGACAAAGACCCTATAAAAGAAATATTTAACCCATAAAGTAAAGAAATCTTTAACCCATAAAGTAAAAGAATCTATGTTTTTCCTGAAATTAGATGGACATGAATTGAATGCATACTAATTTACTTGTAGTTTTTCAAAACATGGGCATGCCATAAATCTTGCACACATATTAAATTGATATGCATTTCAATGGATATGTGTTTGATAGCATATAAGGATTGATATGCATTTCAATGGATACGTGTTTGATAGAATATAAGGATTGATATGCATTTCAATGGATACGTGTTTGATAGCATATAAGGATTGATAGCATAGATAAGAAACACGTACTTGTATTTGGTATTTTAAGTCCCTTAAAGTTGTTGGAAATTGTAATTACAAGTTAGCGATATCTTTGTGTCTTCGTTGATTTGTCTTTCAGTTAATTTGTCAGTAGCCGAATTGTTAGTCAGACAGTTTGAAAGAATGCAAGTGCAAAGTCGCACATTTACTCAAAAGTTAGTCAGAAAGCAATATGTTATAAATTGAGCCGATCTCTATCCTCTCAAGTTTAATTAAGTGGTTGAAGAGTCAATCAAATTAATGGTAGTCTTTAATGTTGAGTTTGTCTTAGTTTCTATAGGAAGGCACAGTCGAAGTCTATATAAATATGAGTCATTTAGTTAGTAGATGATGAAGATAATGTGATAGATGCAGTAGAACAGAAAAGAGAGGCAGAGAGAACAATCAAGAACCAGTAGTAGCTGAGGAGTGTAAGAGCTCTGAGCATAGGCTCTGTGTCTGTGAAGTCAGCAGAAGAAGTTATTGGAGCTAGAGCTCATCTTAATATTGTATTTTGTAATCACGCGCACTGTATCGAAGTTCATTAATATAAATCAATTTTTGTATTGACAAGGTTATGTATTATTTTTTAGTTTATGTGCTAAGTAACACACTGTGTTATTCGACATTCATAACTCATTTCATTATGTGTGTGTATTCACAACGCACAACAAACTAAACAATCTATGCACTGCATAGTGGTCTTGAGAACTCTATTGTGTAGCCTGTATGGTGCACATTATTTGAAACTGCATCGCGTAGAGTACACTATGCGCACCATCGAACCACCATCATAATCTGAGATATGGTATCAGATCAGGTTCTATCAGAACAAGTTCAAGAGGAGAAACTCTGTTGAAAAGTGAAATATGGCTTCTACCTCAAATATGCAACATCCCACATTTACATGAAAGAATTATGATATGTAGTCCTTGAACATGAAGGCACTGTTATGAGGTCATGATGTATTGGAGATAGTATAGAATGGATATGTGGAACCAATAGATAAGGCATCATATAATTCCCTCACACAAGATGAGAAAGATGTTTTCAAAGATCAAAGAAAGAAGGATGAAAAGGTGTTGTTTTACAGACATCAATCTATGCATGAGAGCATACATCCAAGAGTTGCATCAAAAAATGAAGAAAATGAAGCATGCGACATATTACAAACCTCTTATTAGGGTATGGACAAACTAAAGACTACAAAACTGCAAATTATTAGAAGAGACTTCGAAACTCTGTCAATGAAAGAGACATATTCAGTAGATTCTTTTTATAACCATGTCAATGGAATGATAAATCAGATTAAATCTCATGGTGAAACCATAGAAGACATAAAATTTATTGAGAAGGTACTTAGGAGTCTTCCTCCAAATTTTGATAATCTTGTTGCGAATCTAGAAGAAAGAAACGATTTAAGCCAGTTTATCCTAGATGAACTGGAAGCTTCCCTCATCAATCATGAACACATATTGAACAGGTTAGGTATTTCATTAGAGAATGCATTTTCCATGTATTCATATATAATTCGTGGAAGAGGAAGGGGGAGAAATAACTCTAGAGGCAAAGGAAGAAGTTCCGTCAGAGGTGGATGTAGTAGCATTCTTGGAAATACTGGTGGAAGAGGTCAACACCGAAGTACTAGTCAACCAAGTGGTCAAAGAAATGACAATTCAAATATTAAATTCCATTAGTGTAAAAATTATGGAAATTATGCATATGAGTGCAGAAAGAGATAGTATAATCAGAACAAGCTAAGTCAAGATTGTAACAACCACCTAGTTACGACAACCATTCTAGTAACAGGTGCAAATTTTTTTTTTTTAAGGTGTGTGCGCACGTGTAGAAGTAACAACGCACTTAACTGTACGACGCCACTCGACAACCAACAAGAAACTACCACGAAGTTCAGCACAAGAAGACTGAAGGAACTCAACGAGAAACTGCAACAAAATACGACCATAGGCAGACGACGCACAACACAAGCATTAAGACATACTGGGGTGCACAGTAAGGACACAGAGGGAAGAATCCAGGGTGTTAGGGTTACTATTTCTGCACAGGAAAGCAGGGCGTTTAGTCTTATGTCTTCTCGAAAGAAGATTAGACAGGCTCCTGGCCGACTGCTCAGGCAGAAACTAGTAACCCATCCTAGAACAAGACGCAAGCAAGACAAACAAAACAGGAGAACCCCGACATATTACAATGACAACGAGCAATAAACGCCCCTAGACATGAGGTGTACAACTAGCAGCCAGGTGCAGAAAATGACAACAGGTGTTAAGTACATTACAGTCACAGATGGAAGAATCCAATAGTAGAGTTTACTATTTCTGCACAGAAAAGCAGGGCTTTTAGTGTTATGTCTTCTCGAAGGAAGATTAGACAGGCTCCTGGCCGACTGCTCAGGAAAAAACTAGTAATCTTTGTCAAGTGTGTCGCAAGAGTGGAAACCATGCCTTTAAAGGTCCCGAGACTCTTGATACGACATTGGATTCCTTATACAGAAGAATCACACACACAGACATGACTCCTAAGTCTACAAGAGGGGTCTATACCCCGCCCGACATAACAGATCAACAACCAACTGAATACTATCAAGTACACATAACAAGAAGGACGACTACGTCCATTGCGAAAAGCGCGTGACAAAAGGGACTTCGACAACAGAACCCATATTCAACATAAATCAAGACTCAACCACCCTCATTTTCTAACTCCGGGTAATTTAATGCATATAAATCCGGGGCATTCCACTAAGTAAGTCTTATCAATGTCGAGAGACTACACTAACATTACAATAAGACAACCATATCATCTCCCGTCTGATTAAAATAACATTGAAATAAGTAATGGTCATACGTTTCAACTCTAATCTTGCTATCTTGTTTATAAGGTAAGAACAACACAATTTCCTATTCAACAATACATTACAATTACGAATTTATAAACAATATTTTCTTGACATCGGTATGCCATAACATTTTCCCTTCACCTATAGTAATAAAAATATCATCACATTTGAATATCCAATAAACCATCATATTTACAAATGACAAGATATAGCAATTACAATATTTAAAATGACCTTATTTAAATAACAATATTTTAGCAAGGGGCCCTATATAAAGATAATTAAAAAGTCACATCTAAAATAACAACATTAAATGTACACAAGTAACATCATACTAAATAACTTCAAGTATACCAATAATTGACAATACCATCACATATTTTAAAAAGAGAAATATGTAAAATAACCATATTAAAATGTCAATAATTAAGAGGACAATATTTGGAATTGACAACCTATCACCATTACAAATGACAATGATCAAGACAACCATTAATTAAAGATGTCAACAAATAAAATTACATAAGAATTAGGGGTGACATCCATTTGTGATTATTCAATATACATCATATTAAAAGGGCAATTTACAATGATAACATTTTATGACAATAATGAAATAGAGGAAAAATAGCTGCAATTGGTTAATTAAAATAGAGGCAAAACAACTATAACCACAAATTTTCCCCAACGATTCTAAAATTTCATTCCTAAAATGTCATTTATATTGTCGTTAATTTACAACACGTCATGATTATAATGTTGCACTCCTAATTTATCATTTATATTGCCATCTAAATTACAACACGTCGTGATTATAATATTACTTTCCTAAATTCTCATTATATTGCCATTTACACTACAACCCGTCATGATTATAGATCTGTGCATATCTGTACTGTAACCTATTGTTTAAGTTGAATATATTTTCCTTAAAGTTAGCCTGTGTTACTGACTATAATTGTCATCTGGTCAGATTCAAATAATGGTAATAAACACTCACAAATAAGCATGTATGCTACTGTCGCTGGCCACCGATATATTCTAATCTACTAATATACGCTACAATCACAAAGTATATGCTACAATCACAATTAAAAGCATACATTCTATTATGAGAAGTCTGAAATCTCTGTTTAAATGATTTCGTTGATTTCGGAGCAGGGCGATGTTATCCTTCAGTGGATTGGTAAGATGATTTTGATGTAGGGGAAGGCGCTTCTCACTCAACGAGGCATTACCCATGACAACAGAAATTGAATAACCTCACCAGGGCGCAGGAAGGGGAAATTATACAAATCACTCATGGAACCATGAACATGCCAACCACCGGACAAAACGCCCCTCTCACAGTCGACTCAGTCCTATTAAATGTCATTAAAACAACAGGGATTTAACCTATAGCTGGTGGCCGCAGAAGGGGGAATTACATGCTCAAATATGCCAACAAAAACGCAGAACAATCAAACGCCCCACACATGTAGATAATCAACGCAATTATGACATTACACCCAGCAGTAGATACGATCAATAAAATCCGCGAATGCAGACACGAATTTGCAGCAAAATAACCAAACGCAATGCCCCCGATTCAACGAGACCATGATAAGTAAAAAAAACAAACAAATTGCCGAACGAGTTTAAAATCCTTCAGATCGATAAGCAAAGCAAAAGCGTTCGAATCGCCAGAATGGTCTGAACCCTTTGGGTCACTAAACAAAACAGGAAGCATTCAACTGCCCAACTGTCAATAAATAAAATGCAGGGTATAATAATTGTCCACGATAGGTAAACAAATCGCCCAAATCAAGAATGGCCTACGGAAATAAATAAAAAAACGCCCCATACCACAACAGAAAGATGCACACAGTAAACTCCTTCCCCTCCCCCAAAAAAAATGTTTTATCATCCACCACAACAATGAAATACAAAAACGAGTTTCCAAACTTCCAAATTCATTAACCATTTAACCATCGTCATTCATAGAACGAGATTACCAGAACTAGCTTTACCAGTACAGTTATATAAGACAAATTGTCGGAACAATCTCACAATAAAATTGCTGAACGAAATTCCCGACAGAGTTTTTATTCACCCTTTTTTTTTCAGTAACACAACACACAGTCCTAAATTATAACAATAATCGTTTATACATTCCAACATTACGACAGAATGATTTCTTACATTCAAAGCGATGAATGAAAGGGAATATACAACATCAATAACATTATACTTACCAAATATAAAAATGCATTCTACTTCACCAAATCAAAATTCATACCGTTGCCTCGCTTGCCTCGGACGATGTCCCGCGCTCTGTGCTGCTTCCCTCGCTCCGTGCCGCTTCTTCTTTCCGACCGTAGAAAGCTCACCGGTACCTCCCAGCCAATCGCTAGGGGTACTCTGCTTCCCCCTTATCCCCCCGAGCCGAAAAGGGTCCACACAAGAACCAGAGATAAGACTAGCTTCTCAGCTCGCCTCCACGGCTGAGCTAGCACTCCAACATAGCTGAGATAAACCCAACTCCTCACAAGCAATCCGTCAAGCCACAATTCGGCAGCGTAACATTACGCTAACCGTTCATCCCCTCTTCCTTATTTTCCCCTTCTTTTATAGAAATTTGAGACCCACCTACTTTCCTAAATCATTATTTAATTAATTTTTAATGACAAACCCCTAAACATTCTCTTCCGTCCAAGTGTCCCTCATCCCCCATGTTTCTCCAAATTAAATTTCTTTAATTTAAATAAAAGACTCATTTCCCTCACTCCCCCAAAAATCGCTCCTTAAATTACTCCTAGGGTTCCTAGATCCTCTCTCATGCTTTTAATAACTTTCCTAAATGAAGTGGTTGATTTTTAGTAACTCCTAAATGTTGATTCCTTTTCGCTTTTTACCCTATGTCTCCTACTTTCCATTATTAAGTTTCCTTTATTACCAGTTTCCTCATTTCTATTTTTTATTCCTCTCTTTTATTATTATTATTATTATTTTTTTTTTTTTATTATTATTTACTTTTTTTGTTAAACCCCAAAATGATAAATGCGCTTAATAGTCTTTTCGATATATTTTTAAAATCCTAAATTTTTATACTCCCACTCTTTAATAATTTTAATTCTTCTTTATAATTTAAAAGCCATGGGTTTCACTTAATTTAA
>ML777045.1:1311400-1331288 GCA_009831015.1 Picea engelmannii
GTCCTAGGGTTGTCTAGGTTGTCTCATCATCATCATCAATGAGACGTTCCCTTCAGGATGCACTACGTGCTCCAAGGGTGCCACTCACCTCATTTGCCTCTGTGGCGCGACGTGCCCTTCAGGATGCACCACGTGCTCCAAGGGTGCCACTCACTGACTTGACGGATTGGTAGACATCTATAACCCCTGGATTTAGCACTCCACCAGGTGAACTTGTGGGAGACTAAGGGCTCTAAGGAATAAGGCCCCTGCCTTATTGCGGGCCCCTTAGAATCATCGTGAGAGACTATCGCAGTCTTCCCTCACGACATCGTGGATCCTCTCGAACTAGGTAATCGTTAACCTACAGTTCGAGCCACGGCAGGAGTGCTAGTAGGCTGTGGAAGGGCTGTTGTCCACACCTCTCCCTCAACCTCTCTGGAAATCATGTGTGGCCCCTTTACTCCATATGTGATTCTGGTCAGTAAGCTATCGTCAGCCTGCATCATTAACCATCATGTCAGAACATGTCAACAACATATCATCAATCAATAAATATCATGGTAAATAAAACAAATCAATATCACACTCCCTGACTCAATTCGGATTCCAAGGGTTCCGTCGATTCCTTTGCATCCTCCAAGTCAAAAACCCTGCACACTCAAATAAACTGATTCAATAGCACCTGTATACAACAATAGTAAAACATCCTGTCATCATCATAATGCATCATCATCAAGGATAAGAGGTTTATCATCATAAAAATCCAGATCACTTGCGAGCAAGTGTCCTCAAAGAATAAGTTTTGTGAGTGTGCCAAAGCAGAATGTTACAGACACCCCCTCTTGGTCTAAACTCGTCCTGAAATTTCTCAGTATAAGTGCCGAAATAAAAGTACCACAATATCATAAGTACCACAGTATCATAAGTCTATCTATCAAACAAAAAGGGAAATTGTTGGCGCATATCATATGCGTTATCCTAGGTCGCCGAGTGCGGACTATAACTGTCCCACTGGACCTTGACCTGATCTACCATTAGACGTCGTAACTGTCGAACGCGATGATCTAAAATGCGGGCTGGCTCAGCCGTGAGCGCTCCCTCGTCCGATACCTGTAAGGAACTCATGTCAATCACGTGTGTAGGATCACTAATATAATGTCTCAAAACTGATACATGAAAAACATCGTGCATACGCCTCAAAGAATCAGGCAAGGCTAGTCGATAGGCCATGGGCCCCTTTCTCTCCACAATCTCAAAAGGTCCCATGAACCTAGGAGATATTTTAGCTCCCTTTCCAAACTTGATCGAACTCTTATGCGGTTTAACCTGCAAGAAGACTCGATCGCCGACCTCGTAACTACGGTCGACACGATGCGCATCAGCATAACTCTTCTGTCGATCCTGCGCTTCTTTTATCCTTTGTCTTATGGTTTGCATTTTCTCTTCCATTTCTTGGATCGCTTCTGGTCCCACCAGGACCCTATCCTCAAGCCGATCCCAACTCAAGGGAATTTGACACAGTCGCCCATAAAGGAACTCGAAAGGCACCATATTAATGGTGCTCTAGTAACTTTTGTTGTAAGCGAACTCTACGAGAGGCAAGAATTCCTCCCAATGCATTTGTTGGTCCATTACGTACATGCACAACATGTCTTCCAAGGTTTGGTTCGTTCGTTCAGTCTGTCCATCCGTCTCCAGGTGATACGCAGTACTAAAGTTAAGTTGAGTTCCCAAGGCCTCTTGGAAACTCATCCAAAATCATCCGGTAAATACCGATCCTCGATCGGATATAATCTTCTTAGGCATGCCATGCAGCCTCACAATCTCACTGATGAAAACTCTCGCTATGTCAGGTGCCTGATACGTCGTACGCACCAGAATAAAGTGAGCACTCTTCGTCAGAGTGTCTAGTACTACAAAAATTGAGTCGTGTCTCCTTGCCGTCAGTGGCAATCCAACAATAAAATCCATCAAAATAACTTCCCATTTCGATTCCAGAATAGCATGTGGTTGAAGTAATCCTACCAGGTGTCTATGTTCAGCCTTTACCTGTTGACACTAGAGACATCTAGCCACAAAGTTGACTATGTCGGCCTTCATTCCTTTCCAGAAGAACAAGGGTTTAAGGTCTGCCCTCATCTTCGTGACTCCTGGGTGAGCCATGTAAATAGCTCTATGAGCCTCGCTCAGGATCAACATCCTCAATTCGTCGTTTGGCAGTACATAAATACGACCTCTAAACCTCAATAAACCATCTCTATCAAATGAATATCCCTCAAATCGTGGTACCATCATAGTGTTTTGTCCGATAAAATCCTCGACTTCTTCGTACTAGTCATCGTCACGCTGTACAGTGAGAATCTTCTCACATAGATTCGTTTGAAGAGGCAACACCGAAAAGATGCATGGCCTTCGACTCAAAGCATTCGCCACTCGGTTCACCGTTCCCTTTATGTAAGTAATCTCGAAGTCGTACTCGCTAAGCAATTCCGAGCAACGTCATTGTCACGCGTTCAGGTCACTTTGTGTAAAAATGTGTTGTAATCCACAATGATCAGTCCTTAATTCAAACTTTCGTCCAACCAGGTAGTGTCTCCATACCTTTAAGGCATATACGATGGCTAATAACTCCAAATCATGCGTCGCATAGTTTTCCTCATGCCTTCTCAGTTTTCTTGAAATGTAAGCAATCACTCGTCCATATTGCATCAAGACTCCGCCTAACCCTTCCTTGGATGCGTTAGTGCACACCAAGAAGTCTGCGTCCATGTCAGGGACCTTTAGTACCGGTGCTGTTGTCAACAACTCTTTAAGCCTCCGAAACACTTCCGCGCATTTCTCTGTCCAAACAAACTTCTTGTTTTTCTTTTGCAATTCCGTGATCGGATTTGCTATCTTTGAAAAACCCTTGAAAAACCGTCGATAATACCCCGCTAAACCCATAAAACTACGCACTTTTGTGACATTCGTTGGCGCAGGTCATTCCATAATAGCCTCAAGCTTGGCTGGATCCACGGCAATACCTTCGCCGGATATGACATGCCCTAAGTAGTGAATCATGGATTGATAAAAAGAGCATTTGGACAAATTCCCATACAATTTGTGCTCTCGCAAACACTGTAGTACCAAGTGCAAGTGTTCGTCATGCTCCTCCATCGTCCGAGATTAGATCAAAATATCATCAATGAATACTTGGATGAACTTGTCCAAGTACTCGCGGAACACCCCGTTCATCAAACTCATGAATACCCCTGGGGCGTTTGTCAATCCAAATGGTAAAACAGTAAACTCGTAATGTCCAAATCTTGTCTTAAAAGCGGTCTTAGGGACGTCATCCTCCTTGATTCGTAACTGGTGATACCCTGATCGCAAATCGATCTTAGAGAACACCGTCGCACCCTTCATTTGATCAAACAGATCGTCAATTCTTGGTAAGGGATACTGATTTTTGATCGTAGCCTTGTTCAGTTGACGGTAGTCAATGCAAAGCCTCCATGATCCGTCCTTCTTCCGAATGAAAATAACTGGTGCACCCCACGGTGACACACTAGGACGTATCAGTCCCAAGTCTAACAACTCCTTCAGTTGCATTTTTAACTCCTGCAACTCCAGGGTCGACATCCGATAAGGAGTTCTTGTTATCGGTTCGGTCCCTGGTTTCAGGTCTATAGTAAACTCCAATTCTCTTTCTGGCAGCATCGCAGGCAACTCCTCTGGAAATACGTCCGCAAACTCCTTCACCACTGGAAGGTGTTCTAGACCTTTTGCTACTCCCTTTTCGTTTAGTGCAAGGATCGCATAATTCTTGCACCCCTTGCGCATACTCTTCTGTAACTGCAAGGAAGAGACGAACCTCAGGGATACTCCCTGGTTCCATCCTACTATCACACGTCTTTGTCCTTCATCATCAACTAAGCTCAACCGTTTCATCTTACAGTTGAGTATCGCCTCATGCGATTCCAACCAATCCATGTCGATCACGACGTCATAAGATACTAAGATCGTGATGTACAAGTTGACCCTCATGACAAACTCTCCCAGGTTAAGGGCACAACCCGTAACCTTTCCTCTGACCTTCTGTTTGGCTCCCGAAGCCATCTCCATGAAGCTAAACTTGTCCTGTTCGACTGCCTTGACCTTAATCCTTTTTAGCACTGCACCAGAAATGAAACTCTCAGTAGCTCCTGGGTCTATCAAAATACTAAGGGTATGGTCAGCAACAATACCTATCGTCTCGAGCACAGTAGACTGGTGCTCTGCCTGGCAGTTATTCACCGCTGCATGAATCCGATGGGCCTTGCCCATATCTCCCACTGTAGTAGGTCTCGCTGATCCGGATGCCCTGGTCCTCTCCACAGGACAGTCGCACTGGTAGTGTGGCTCGCCACATGTCCAACACCCCTTCTTCAGCCCAGTAGTCCTGGTACCCGAAGTAGAAGATGACGGCCCACTGGCCTGGAAACCTAGTCTATTCTGCTGAATTGGCGTAAACTACTGCTACTAGGGGCGACGCTACTGCTGCTGCTGTGGTCCTCGGTAAGGTGTCCGCTGCTGAGGTGGCGGTCATCGTGGTGTAGAAAAAGTGGATCCCCTCTGGAAGCCACGATACCCTGGCATGTGTCTCGCTGGTGTTTGCTGCTGTGGCGTACCAGATGAACCCTGCCCT
Source organism: Picea engelmannii (assembly GCA_009831015.1). Classification (NCBI taxonomy): domain Eukaryota; kingdom Viridiplantae; phylum Streptophyta; class Pinopsida; order Pinales; family Pinaceae; genus Picea; species Picea engelmannii. The sequence continues at coordinate 1,316,049 of ML777045.1, forward strand.
GCAGGTCTCGCTGGAGTCCTGGTCTGACCCCCACTGATAAGCTCCTCCTCTGCTATGAGGGCCTTTTGGACAACGTTGTGCAAGGTTTGAGGCATCAGAATCCTAACCTTTGCACGCAGGCTTCTGTTAAGGACAAACACAAACCTGTTGACCTTGAGCTTCTCAGTGTTCATATGCGGAGCATACTGGAGCAGCTCCATAAAACGTGCCTCGTACTTAGGCACTGTACAACCTTCTTGTTGTAATGCGTTGAACTCATTGAGCTGACACTCAACGAATTCCTCTGAAAGATACCTCTCCCGGAACCGTTCCTCGAATAGTTCCCATGACACGTCTTCGACGACCATGTTCAGCTGCGGTAGGAGCGTCTTCCACCATAGAAGAGTGCTCCCCTTTAGTTGAAAGATCGCCATGTGGACCTTCATGTTGGAGGTATAATCACGAAGTGCGAAGCACATCGCCATATTCTCCAACCATGCCTCAGCGGATGTGCCGTCTGGGGCACCAAAGAACTCGGGAAATTTCACCTTCTTGAGTTCACGGTGAATGCTACCAGTAACGGCCGGTGCGCGCGACAGAACCTCAGCAGGTGCCAGCGCCCTGGCCTCATCTCTGTCCAATCTGCTGATCAGTGCCTCGGACATGCACTGGAAAGATCTCATCATTCCTACAACATCGACAATTGAGATCTGCTCCTGTCCAAGGACCTGTTCGCCTCCTTGGGGGTTAGACCCCTCATGCGTGGATGCTACTGGAGGCATCACGCCTCCCCCCCTAGCACCCTGTCGTCTGCCTCCGCGACGTCCTCTAACCATGATTACCTGCACACAACAATCAACTCGATCAACAATAGAATAATCAAACATAATCATGTCAACGAAAGTCATAGCGAATCCCAAGTCGCGGGTCGAACTCGCTCTGATACCATATGTAACAACCTCCTACTTACGACAACCATTCTAGTAAAAGGTGCAATTTTTTTTTTTTTAAGGTGTGTGCGCACGTGTAAAAGTAATAACACACTTAACTGTATGACGCCACTCGAAAACCAACAAGACGCTACCACGAAGTTCAGCACAAGAAGACTGAAGGCACTCAACGAGAAACTGCAAAAAAATATGACCATAGGCAGACGACACACAGAAAAAGCATTAAGACATATTGGGGTGCACAGTAAGGACACATAGGGAAGAATCCAGGCTGTTAGGGTTACTATTTCTGCACAGGAAAGCAGGGCGTTTAGTCTTATGTCTTCTCAAAAGAAGATTAGATAGGCTCCTGGCTGACTGCTCAGGTAGAAACTAGTAACCCATCCTAGAACAAGACGCAAGCAAGACGAACAAAACAGGACAACCACGACACATTACAATGACAACGAGCAATAAACGCCCCTAGACATGAGGCATACAACTAGCAGTCGGGTGCAGAAAACGATAACAGGTGTTAAGTACAGTACAGTCACAGATCGAAGAATCCAATAGTAGAGTTTACTATTTCTACACAGAAAAGAAGGGCTTTTAGTCTTATGTCTTCTCGAAGGAAGATTAGATAGGCTCCTGGACGACTGCTGAGGCAGAAACTAGTAATCTCTGTCAGGTGTTCCACAAGAGTGGAAACCCTGCCTTTAAAGGGCCCGAGACTCTTGATACGCCACTGGATTCCTTATATAGAAGAATCACACACACAGACATGACTGCTAAGGCTACAAGAGGGGTATATACCCTACCCGACACAATAGATCAACAACCAACTAAATACTATCAAGTACACATAACAAGAAGGACGGCTACGTCCCTTGCGGAAAGCGCGTGACAAAAGGGACTATGACAACGGAACCCATATTCAACATAAATCAAGACTCAACCACCCTCATTTACTAACTCCGAGTAATTTAACGCATATAAATCTGGGGCATTCCACTAAGTAAGTCTTATCAATGTCGAGAGACTACACTAACATTACAATAAGACTACCATTTCATCTCCCGTTTGATTAAAATAGCATTGAAATAAGTAATGGTCATACGTTTCAACTCTAATCTTGCCATCTTGTTTATAGGGTAAGAACAACACAATTTCCTATTCAACAATACATTACAATTACGAATTTATAAACAATATTTCCCTAACATCGGTATGCCATAACATTTTCCCTTCACCTATAATAATAAAATTATCATCACATTTGAATATCCAATAAACCATCATATTTAGAAATGACAAGATATAGCAATTACAATATTTAAAATGACCTTATTTAAATAACAGTATTTTAGCAAGGGGCCCTATATAAAGATAATTAAAAAGTCACATCTAAAATAACAACATTAAAAGTACAAAAGTAACATCATACTAAATAACTTCAAGTATACCAATAATTGACAATACCATCACATATTTTAGAAAGGGCAATATGTAAAATAACCATATTAAAATGTCAATAATTAAGAGGACAATATTTGGAATTGACAACCTATCACCATTACAAATGACAATGATCAAGACAACCATTAATTAAAGATGTCAACAAATAAAATTACATAAGAATTAGGGGTGACATCCATTTGTAATTATTCAATATACATCATATTAAAAGGGAAATTTACAATGATAACATTTTAATGACAATAATGAAATAGAGGAAAAACAGCTGCAATTGGTTAATTAAAATAGAGGCAAAACAACTATAACCACAAATTTTCCCCAACGATTCTAAAATTGCATTCCTAAAATGTCATTTATATTGTCGTTAATTTACAACACGTCATGATTATAATATTGCACTCCTAATTTATCATTTATATTGCCATCTAAATTACAACACGTCATGATTATAATATTGCTTTCCTAAATTCTCATTATATTGCCATTTACATTACAACCCGTCATGATTATAGATCTGTGCATATCTGTACTGTAACCTATTGTTTAAGTTGAATATATTTTCCTTAAAGTTAGCCTATGTTCTTGACTACAATTGTCATCTGGTCAAATTCAAATAATGGTAATAAACACTCACAAATAAGCATGTATGCTACTGTCGCTGGCCACCGATATATTCTAATCTGCTAATATACTCTACAATCACGAAGTATATGCTACAATCACAATTAAAATCATACATTCTATTCTGAGAAGTCTGAAAGCTCTGTTTAAATGATTTCACTGATTTCGGAGCATGGCGATGTTATCCTTCAGTGGATTGGTAAGATGATTTTGATGCAGGGGAAGGCGCTTCTCACTCAATGAGGCATTACCCATGACAATAGAAATTGAATAACCTCACCAGGGCACAAGAAGGGGAAATTATACAAATCACTCATGGAACCGTGAACATGCCAACCACTGGACATAATGCCCCTCTCACAGTTGACTCAGTCCTATTAAATGTCATTAAAATAACATGGATTTAAACTATAGCTGGTGGGTGCATAAGGGGGAATTACACGCTCAAATATGCCAGCAAAAATGCAGAACAATCAAATGCCCCACACATGCAGAGAATCAACGCAATTACGACATTACACCCAACAGTAGATACGATCAATAAACTCCGTGAATGCAGACAGGAATTTGCAGCAAAATAACCAAATGCAATGCCCCCGATTCAACGAGACCACGATAAGTAAAAAAAAAAAAACGAATTTCCGAACGAGTTTAAAAACCTTCAGATCGATAAGCAAAGAAAAAGCGTTCGAATCGCCAGAATGGTCCGAACGCTTTGGGTCACTAAACAAAATAGGAAGCATTGAACTGCCCAACTGTCAATCAATAAAACGTAGGGTATAATAATTTCCCACGGTAGGTAAACAAATCGCCCAAATCAAGAATGGCCTATGGAAATAAAAAAAAAATGCCCCATACCACAACAGAAAGATGCACACAGTAAACTCCTTCCCCTCCCCCAAAAAAAATGTTTTATCATCCACCACAGCAATGAAATACAAAAACGAGGTTCCAGACTTCCAAATTCATTAACCATTTAACCATTTTCATTCATAGAACGAGATTACCAGAACTAGCTTTACCAGTACAGTTATATAAGACAAATTGCCGAAACAATCTCACAATAAAATTGTTGAACGAAATTGCCGACAGAGTTTTTATTCCCCCTTTTTTTTTTCAGTAACACAACACACAGTCCTAAATTATAAAAACAATCGTTTATACAGTCCAACATTATGACATAATGATTTCTTACAGTCAGAGCGATGAATGAAAGGGAATATACAACATCAATAACATTATAATTGCCGAATATAAAAATGCATTCTACTTCACCAAATCAAAATTCATACCGTTGCCTCGCTTGCCTCAGACAATGTCCCGCGCTCCGTGCCGCTTCCCTCACTCTGTGCCGCTTCTTCTTGCTGACCGTAGAAATCTCACCGATACCTCCCAGCCAATCGCTAGGGGTACTCTGCTTCCCCCTTAGCCCCCCGAGCCGCAAAGGGGCCACATAAGAACCAGAGATAAGACTAGCTTCTCAGCTCGCCTCCACGGCTGAGATACCACTCCAACACAGTTGAGATAAACCCAACTCCTCACAAGCAATCCGTCAAGCTACAATTCGATAGCGTAACGTTACGCTAACCGTTCATCCCCTCTTCCTTCTTTTCCCCTTCTTTTATAGAAATTTGAGACCCACCTACTTTCCTAAATCATTATTTAATTAATTTTTAATGACAAACCCCTAAACATTCTCTGCCGTCCAAGTGTCCCTCATCCCCCATGTTTCTCCAAATTAAATTTCTTTAATTTAAATAAAAGACTCATTTCTCTCACTCCCCCAAAAATCGCTCCTTAAATTACTCCTAGGGTTCCTAGATCCTCTCTCATTCTTTTAATAACTTTCCTAAATGAAGTTGCTGATTTTTAGTAACTCCTAAATGCTGATTCCTTTTCGCTTTTTACCCTATGTCTCCTACTTTCCATTATTAAGTTTCCTTTATTACCAGTTTCCTCATTTCTATTTTTTTATTCCTCTCTTTTATTATTATTATTATTATTATTATTATTTTTTTTTGTTAAACCCCAAAATGATAAATGCGCTTAATAGTCTTTTTGATATATTTTTAAAATCCTAAATTTTTATACTCCCACTCTTTAATAATTTTAATTCTTCTTTATAATTTAAAAGCCATGTGTTTCACTTAATTTAACTCCCTCATTACCTTACCCCCTTTAATTTTAAGAAGAACTTAACTAACACTTAGGAGGGTTTTCGTTTACGTCCTTATGTTTNGGGGGGGGGGGTCATTTTAAGAATTTTATCAGGCATTAAGGTCTTAGGGTCGTCTAGGTTGTCTCATCATCATCATCAATGCGACCTGCCCTTCAGGACGCACTACGTGCTCCAAGGGTGCCACTCGCCTCGTTTGCCTCTGCGGCGCGACGTGCCCTTCAGGATGCACCACGTGCTCCAAGGGTGCCACTTTCCAACTTGTATTTCTTTGCGCGACGTTCCCTTCAGGATGCACCACGTGCTCCAAGGGTGCCACTCGCCGACTTGATGGATTGGTAGACATCTATAACCCATGGAGTCAGAACTCCGCCAGGTGAACTTGTGGGAGACTAAGGGCTCTAAGGAATAAGGCCCCGACCTTATTGCGCGTCCCTTAGAATCATTGTGAGTGAATTTCGCAGTCTGCCCTCACGGCATCGTGGATCCTCTCAAACTAGGTAATCGTTAACCTACAGTTCGAGCCACGACGGGAGTGCTAGTAGGCTGTGGCAGGGCTGTTGTCCACACCTCTCCCTCAACCTCTCTATAAATCATGTGTGGCCCATTTACTCCATATGTGAGTCTGGTCGGCAAGCTATCGTCAGCCTGCATCATCAACCATCATGTCAGAACATGTCAACAACTTATCATCAATCAATAAATATCATGGTAAATAAAACAACTCAATATCACACTCCCTGACTCAATCCGAATTCCAAGGGTTCCGTCGATGCCTCTGCATTCTCCAAGTCAAAAACCATGCACACTCAAATAAACTGAGTCAATAACACCTATATACAACAATAGTAAAACATCCTATCATCATCATAATGCATCATCATCAAGGATAAGAGGTTTATCATCATAAAAATCCAGATCACTTGCGAGCAAGTGTCCTCAAAGAATAAGTTTTGTGAGTGCGCCAGAGTGGAATGTTACAAAGATCAGTCAAACAACACAAACAACCAAACTCACCCTATTTTTATGGCGCGCATTGTAGAAATTCCCAACGTTGTAGAAATGCCTAATATAGTCTCACCAGTTGAATGAAATGTTGCTCAAGAAATTCCATGTGACATATGGTATTTAGATTAAGGATGAAGTAACCACATGACAAGAAACATAGAATTGTTTTCTAGTTTGGATGAGTTAGTCCAAAGCAAGGTTACACTTGGAACAAATATCCAAGTCATTGTCTTATAAAAAGGAAGTATAAACATATTAGCAAAGTAAGGAGAATCGAAAGTTATGTGTGATGTATATTATGTTTGTGGTCATAAGCATAATTTGATGAGCACAGGAAAAATGTTACAGAAAGGATACATAATCTACATGGAAGATAATCATTGTGTGATTATGGATAAATGCCCAAGAAATCTAGTTATTGCAAAATTCCATATGACAAGTAACAAAATGTTCTCATTAAATTTGAAGCTAGTGAAGAAGAAGAATACAACACGAGTTGTTGATAAAGGAAACAATGTAGTTAGATACTACATTTACAACAGAAAGTGTGCGCAGTACTGATGAAGAAAAAAGTGCGCTCAATACTAATGAAGAAAATAATGTGCATAGTATCAAGAAAGGAGAAAATGGTGTACAGATGAAGGCAACATTCCAATCTAAAATACATGATGATTCCTGGTTATCGTATTTCAGATTTGGACTTTTGAAATTTGGAGGTGTAAAGTTGCTACACATAAAAGATATGGTAAAATGTTTTCCATTGATTGAAAAACCAAAAAGGATATGTGAAGGATGAATATTTGGCAAGAAACACAAAGAATCATTTCCTGTTGGAAATTCTTGCAGAGAAAAAGATCCATTGGAAATTGTACATTCAAACATTTGTGGACCAATGCAAACAACATCGATAGGAGGAAGTACTTATTTTTTGACATTTATTGATGATTTCTCAAGAAAGATGTATATTTATCTCCTAAAGCATACATATGATGCATTGGGTTGTTTTCAAGAGCTTAAATCACTTGTGGAGAAGCAAAGTGGCTATTGCATCAAGTGTCTAAGAACTGACAGAGGAGAAGAATACATGTCAAGATAATTTTAGAACTTTTGTAAAGTTCATTTCATTTACAAGAAATTTACCATGTGATACACTCCACAACAAAATGGTGTCGTAGAAAGAAAGAATAAAACCAACATGGAAATGGCATGCAGTATATTGACAACCAAAGATTTTTCAAATGAGTATTGGGAAGAGGCAGTAACAACTGCAATATATATCTTGAACATATGTCCAACAAAGAGTGTGAAGAACATAATTTATCAAGAAGCCTGGACAGGATCAAAGCATAACATGGTGGAATTAATTTTTTTTGGTTGCGTCGCATATGCACATGTTCTAGAAGAGGTGAGAAGGAATCTGGACAAAAAAGGAAAAAATGTATATTTGTTGGGTATTCTAAAGAAACAAAATGATACAAGTTGTATGACCATGTCGCAATAAAATTCATAATCAATTGTGATGTTCAGTTCATGGAGAATGAAGCATCGGATGGAACTATAGAAAAGACAATGAAAATTATGGATGCAATGGATCATAATGAAATAGAAGAAGAAGAGGTGTTTCAAACACCATATATAATTCAGTGTGAAATCCCTTCTACACCTGGCATTGCGACGCAAAGCACTACGCAAAATACTCCAGTAAGAACAACAAGTTCGCAGTGTACACCTAGAGCACAACAAATGCCAGTGAGTAATTAGAGAAATTCTACATATCCAGATCCAATATTAGCAAGTTTGTTACCAAGAAAGACAAGAAGTCTACGTGACATATATAATAAAGACACAACAAATTCAGTTTCAGTCTTTTATTTTTTTTCACAAATAGATGATCCATTAAAATTTCAAGAAGCAGTCGAAGAGGATGTATGGGTGTAAGCCATGGATGAAGAAATCAGATGCATAGAGAAAAATCAAACATGGAAATTGGTAGATGTACCTGATGATAAGGATGTCATAAGTGTCAAGTGGATTTATAAAACCAAGCAATATGCAGAAGGAAAAGTACAAAATTACAAGGCAAGGTTAGTTGCAAGAGGATTTACACATCAACTTGGAATTTATTTCAATGAAACATTTGCACAAGTTGCACACATGGACACATTCAGAATTGTGTTAACAATTATTGTGCAATATAGGTGGCTAGTTTATCAAAAGGATGTAAAATCAACATTTCTGAATGGAAACTTAGAAGAAGAAGTATATGTGGAACAACCACAAGGTTACGAGGTTCCAAGAAAAGAAGATAAAGTGTACATATTGAAGAAAGAACTGTATGGATTAAAGCAAGCTCTGAGATCTTGGTATAGTTGCATAGATTCCTATCTCACACAGAATGGATTTCAGAGAAGTGAAAGTGAGCCAACACTGTACATCAAATCAAATCAGCAGGGTGATATGTTAATTGTTTGTCTATATGTGGATGATTTGATATTTACAGGTGACTTTGGCATAGAAGAATTGAAGTTAGTCATGAAGGATGAATTTCAAATGACTGATTTAGGGCTTATGAGATATTTTTTGGGGATAGAAGTTCACCAGTCCAAAACTGGTATATTTATCTCACAGTCCAAGTATGTGCATGAAATATTGAAAATATTTAATATGATGAATTCAAAATAAGAACCAACACCTATCATAATAGGATTGAATTTAAGAAAGGAATATAAAGGGTCCAAGGTGGATCCCACTGATATGAAAATGGAATGGATATGTTTCCAATAGATCTTTAAAATGAAGAAGACATATCTCTTTAAATTGCAAGTGTATAAATGGCATGTGTTTAGGTAATTGGATCAAGCTACTAACACATAAGTTCAATGAGTTTTAATTAAACAGGAGTAGCATATTAGATAGATAAAAACCATAAATAATGAACACACAACAAAGAAAATGATAAAGGAGTTCACCCATATCTTGGGCTACATCTCCTGATCCATCTTCCCTTTGATCAGTTTCATTATGGTGAAAAAGTGCTCTTACAATGCTCATAATACAAAATAGATGGCTCAAATGGATTTAAAACACCCAACAACCCCTAGCTGGGTTTTTTCGGCACCTGATTTGGCCAAAAAATGAAGACGTTACAACCCCTGGAAGTTTCCCCTTCAAGCTTGCTATACCTTCTCGCCAAAACACACCTGTGAATGACCAACCTAGCTCCCATAACATTCCTAGGCCTAAAACCCAGCACACACGTGCATCCCGCAAAATAAAGCATTCTTTCGAATAGTTAGTGTGAATCGTGGCCCTTAGAGTGAGGATGTTGGTCGCATGGGGGGCCATATGGCCATGTCCCAATGCTTATCTTGGGCCCATTTGCAAGAGTGAGAGTGGTTCTGAAAAGTGGCGGGCAGGTGGAAATGAACATTCATGTGTTAAACTCTGTGCATTGAGGTAAGGTCATATGGTGTAATGTATTGTGACTGGGGGATTAAATCCATTCAAGCCAAAGTTCGCACCAAACAAAACCCCTAACAAACTCTTGTGCGCCAACACATATATGTGACGGTTATATGGAAGGGACATATGACACGGTTACATGGTATAATGTATGTGTCGGGGGATACACAATGTAGAAATGTTCGCACACATGCCAAATGAAAAGTATATATGGAAACCAAAGAGAACTGTTGGCTGGGGCTTAGCCCCGACCCTTTTATCCGCCAACCATATGATAGTTCCAATTCAAATAAACAATTCAGACTTTAGATTAAGAACCATCATGGGTGGGATGGTAGCCCGACTATGCAAAAACGCTCCCCCCACCCAAAGGTTGCTGGTTCGACTCCTGTGGAGTCATATACTTTTACCACTTCCAACAAATTAGAGGGTGTCATGTGGCAGCTCACGACTGGGCCACGTGGAAGCTCACGACTGGGCCATATGGAACCATATTATTTACCCACAAAAATGACACTTGTCACAATATTATTCGCCCATATGCCACCAAGCCTACTGAGTTAGCATTCCAACTAATCTACCACATCACTGTATGGTTGTACGACTTGTACGGTCAGCTTCCACGTCAGCACTGTACGGACTGTATGGACTACACAGTCAACAATATTTTTCTTGTTTGGAAAAATGAACAGAGCACGATATCTTGGTCATATGATGTTTGTTTGAGCCCATTCATGTTGTGTTGGGGTCGTAATGACAAGGCCTACACACATGTCCATTTTGAAGATATTCCAAGCACTTTGATTTTTGAGCAAAATTTGATCCTGTGGATCACCCACACTGTTTAAAAGAATGGTAGGAAGTCTTATGTATCTCACAGCGAAAATACCTGAGATTATGTATGGAGTTAGCCTAATTTCAAGGTTCATGGAAACTCCAAAATAATCACATTGGAAGGAAGGAAATAGAATCCTTAGATATGTGAATGGAACAAAATATTTTGGCATCAAATAATCGACTTCAAAAGATTTCAAACTCATTGGATACACTGACAGTGATTGTGGAGATAGCATGGATGAAAAGAAAAGTACCTCTGGGTACACATTTCATTTTGGAAAAGGAATGGTATCATGGGAATCAAGGAAGTAACCCATTGTGACTCTTTTTTCAGTAGAGGTAGAGTACATCACAGCTACAAGTGCACCTTGTCAAGCAGTTTGGATGAGAAGAATGTTAAAACATTTGTTGCAGGAACAACATAAACCAAAAACATTATTCTGTGACAACAATTCAACCATCATGTTATCAAAGAATCATGTGTTTCACAAGAAAACCAAACACATTGATACAAGGTATCATTTCATCAGAGAATTGGTGAATAACACAGAGGTCTGTTTAGAATTTTGTAGATCAAAACAACAAACCACATACATTTCTACGAAGGATTTGGCAAGAGATGCATTTCAACATCTGTACAGTAGTCTAGGAGTCCGCGCAGTAACAGATGAGTGAAAGAAAAATGAAAAACTAAAATTTTAGATGTATTTTTTGTTTGTAATCCCACCTACTTATAATTAAGGGGGAGTGTTGGGAATTGTAATTACAAGTCGGTGAGATCTTTACATCTCCTTCAATTTGTCTTTCAGTCAATCTGTTAGTAGCTGAATTTTTAGTCAAACAATCTCATAGACTGCAAGTGCAAAGTCACACATTTACTAAAAAGTTAGTCGCCAAGCAGGAAGCTATAAATGGAGCTGACTTCTATCTTCTCGGGTTTAATTAAGTGGTTGAAGAGTCATTCAAACTAATGGTAGTATTTAATTTTTATTCGGTCTTAGTTTTTGTAGGAAGTCACAGTCAGAGTCTATATAAGTCTGAGTCGTTTAGTTAGTAGATGATGCAAATAATGCAATAGATGTATCGGAGTAGAAAAAAGAGGTAGAGAGAACAACCGAGAACCAATAATAGCTGAGGAGTGTAAGAAGTCTGAGCACAGGCTCTGTGTCTGTGAAGTCAGTAGAAGAAGTCATTGGAGCCGAATCTCATCTTAGTATTGTAATCTGTAATCATGTGCATTGCGCTGAAGTTCATTAATATAAAGAAATGTGTGTATTGACAATTTTTTGTCTTATCTATGAGTTTATGTGCCAAGCAAAGAACTATGTTATTCAACATTCATGAATCATTTCATTAAGTGTGTGTATTCACAACGCACAACAAACGTAGCAGTCTGTGCAATGCACAATGATCTTAAGAACTCTATTGCGTAGTGTGTTTGGTGTGCAGTATTTGAAACTGTATCGCACAGAATACACTGTGCGCACCATCAACCCACTGTCATAACCTAAGAAAAGTGTGTGGTACATGGACTCCAGATTGTAATTTTAAGATTACCTCTAACTTTATTATTTTTAAAATATTCATACACAATTAAAAGATGCAAAAACAATACTACAATAGCATACTATGTTTTCTACATGTTTAACAGCTTTTATAAAGAAATGTCATCGTAAAAATTAATTTAATTTTTAATATTTTATGGTAAAATATTTTGGATCTTTCCTTATTTTATTAATTTTCAACATTATTTTTTAAACATTTTTAAATCATGAGATTTTCATCTTTCTTTATCTTATTAATTATAAAATTATTCTTTAAGGCTATAATGACGAACTATTTTTATTTTTCTTTAGTCATAAACCATTCAAAATTACTCTTTGCTTATATAGTGATGATATTTTTTTTGGCCATGTTCAAAATTACATTAAAAGATGGTAATATTTTTTTTTATCACCTTGTTTATTTTTGGAATGTTGTATTTGGTTAATATTTTAGATAAATGCAATGAATGATATACTTTTTTATTGATTAATTTTAGATAAATGTGGGTTTAATGATTAAGAATATGTGTTTCTTTTTACTAACTAACAAATATAGTCTTTAACATCAAATTATTATTAAAAAAAATCACTTATTCCAAAAAACAAAAAAATCTTATACACCAATTTGATATCTAATTTAACAATACCCTTAAAATTTGATTATAATAATAATAATAATAATAATAATCTATTTTTAATCGCCTTGTTTGAGGGACAAGGGACCCCCCTCCGCCCAGCGTGGTGTATGAGCCTGTGACCTCTTAAGAGGAAACACATGTTCTTAACCATTAGGCCCACTCAGGATGTATATGGAAATGTTTTATATCTATTCTTAAGGTCAAGGCCAAGCCAGGACACCAAATTGGTGTATGAGACCCCCTTGCTTATGGGACAAGGGACCCCCCTCCACCCAGCGATTTGACCTGTAGCCTCTTAAGAAGAAACACATATTTTTAACCCCATATATATATATATATATATTAAATAATAAAAAATTATATATATATACAGCGTTGGTTTTGGTGCATTAAATTGTAAATTCTGTCATTTTCTTGGTAAGCATATTCCCCTACCTAAATGATAACTTGGAAATGTGTTATGCCCGTCTCAAATTAATTCGCTTAAGATAGACAGATGAAGTCAGAAGAAAGGCTACTGTCCTTTGCGTTAAAGGTGTGATTACGCTTTGTGTGTGGTCCTTTTTCTCTTTATACTACGTTTTACAGATCCAAGTTGTCTTTACCTACTATGATTATTGCATGGATATTTATTTACTATGATTATTGTATGGATATTTCCATCTTGTACTCCAACTCTCGACCCTTATCTCTGAGTTGGAAGACAATACAGGATTAGTGAAAGGACTTGTGATGATAGCAATAATTGCTGTTTGCGAGAATAATGATGACATGGGAAACAATGGAAAAATGGTGAAAATCAAATAGTTGGGAATACAAACATCCAGAATAGGACTCACCAATTAGTGGCCAAGGGATGAACAACATAGATAAGGGATGAACGCTTCATAATAGCTTTTGAATTTAAAAAAAAATTCCATGGATTTTTGAACTTTCAATTCTGGTTTAAGATCACTGTTAAGAAAACAGTAAATTAGTGTATGATACTCTTTTAACTATTAAATCCACTTAAGTTGCCTTATTGTAATCCAAAAAAAATAAACACATATATTAATTACTAGTTAACATCTAAACACTCAAATAAACAGTATAACTTAATAATTACATGATCATTTTTTTTTCTAAAAAAAATGGTGTAGCTAGTACTAACAGCCTGTAAGTCAGTATTAGCACTAACTTGTGACTTGGTAAGGGTTGAGAGGTTTCAAAAAACTGGTATCTGCATAGGGGAGATAAAGTCAGTGCTTCTGTTTTGAATGGAGACAAGTTGCCAGATATTTGACTATTAAAGTCTACAAAAGTATACATACATGCCGTATCTCCCTTTGGATTTGAACTTGTGAACTCTTAAGAGGAAACACATGTTCTTAACCATTAAATCTACTCAAACTGTATACATTCTTTTTAATAAATAACATAATAACTTATATTGCATGGTTTTTAAGGTTGCTAAATCTTTTGAAAAGCCGATAGTGTGGATAACGGTGGCTAAGTGTGTCGAAAAATTTGCATGTTATTAGCTACCATACATAACCAAAATGTGTTTATTCATTTTCATATAATTGAAATTATTTAACAGGAACCACTCAATCTTTGAATGAGGTTAGTTTATTCATATATTTAATAAAAATAACCCAATTTTAATTTGAGCGGTATTTTAGTTCACATGTAATTTCAAAGATTTCGGATTTTTAGATTTGTGATGTAGTAGGACTAGCACTGGACCACCAGCAGGCAGAGAAATCCAAAGTTTTGTGTCCTCGTCGTACTTTACTTTTCATTTAACACCTCTCTATACAATTCTATAATAACTGGACCACCAGAAGGCGGAGAATTGCAAAGCTTTATGTCGTCGTCGTACTTTACTTTTCATTTAGCACCTGTCAACGCAATTAGATAATAATTCGTATGAGACAACAATAGATCAATGATGAACCATCACTTTCTTCATATTTTGTTTTAAATGTATATATTTTTTTAAATATATATAAACTAGCATAACCGTTAACTCGCGGCTGAGAACATCGAAAGGTCGGTTAAGAATGCTTGTCATAAAACGTTTGTGGTAATTCGTAATCCATCTTTGGTAATATGAAATGTTTGGCTGCACGGTTTAATCCTATTTAATCATTTAAACGTGGCAATTACATATCCTTACAGTAATTTTTTAATGTGATTAGGTAAATGTTAAAAAGTAAACATGTTAACTAATGTCTTGATAAATGCAAGAAAGTTATGAACAATAAATCTGACCAATTAATTTTGGAGGAAGACTAAGAATATGCTAGCATCTTCAATGCATAGCCATCAGATTAAGGTTTAAGATTAAATAAAATTAAAAGATCATTAATTGTGCCCATTATCAATAGATGTAAGCCTTTCGACGTAATTATTTTCTTTATTACATACATCATTTCAAATTTTTACTCTATCCATTGCCATAAACTTCATATACACCATTCATAAAACTTTAAAATCTACACTGCAATAATGAAGAATTTTTAGGACGGTCCACACTTCAATAATGAAGTTTACCTAATTTTTAAAACAGTTATAAAATCTACACTTCA
>ML777045.1:1341366-1356019 GCA_009831015.1 Picea engelmannii
ATTTTATTAATAAATATTTAAAAAAATATAAATATAAACAATGTTTACAATTTTTTAAAGATTAAATAACAATTTAATTGGATTAAAATACATAAATACACTATTAAAATAATATATTAGTAAAGTAGTAATACATTATTAAAGTATTAATACATTAATAACACATTGTTACATTAATGTAATATATAGATTAAATGTAATACACCATATCCCATCGTTGTGTTAGAAACAAGCCTCTCCCCCATTGAGAGAATGAATATGATTAGATACCTAATGTATAAGAACAAGTTAAACAACATGGAAGACAAGAGGATTCCTAAAATTTCTTCAAAATCAAGTTCTAATGACCATCAACTCAAGCAAGGATGGAATAAAGATGCCTGGTCTTGGCTAAACTATTGGGGAATCATGGAAAACACCATTTTGCAAGATAAAGATACTATTAAAAAAATTCTGAGATCAAAATTTAAGGAGAAAATGATAAAGAGTTAGAGGAAAAAGGAAAATCAAGGTATTATAAGGATGTAATCAATGCTAATCTAGAAGATCAAAATTATCTACATGTTTTGAGAATTGTAAAGAAAAAAAAAACCATTGCTAAGATAAGAAAAAAATTTCACGAGCTCTATAGTGAAACTGATTATTGGTCAATTCCTAAAAGGCCATGGGATGAAAGAGCATGTCACCTTTGTGACACTAAGAAGTTTGAAGATCAAAATCACTTTCTCTTATTTTGTCAATCCTATGCCAAGATTATATATCATTTTAAAAATATTTGTCACACTACCAACCTTCCTAACCTCTTAACTAAACAAAACTATGGAGATCTTGGAAACCTTCTCTTAATGTTGTCATACTCGTGTGACATGGGATCAATTATTTTATGCTACCACTATAACCTCCAGGTGCGTCCACACCGCCCACAAGCATGGGGCACGAGTAAGTCAGGGTGAGAATCAAACTTGAGACCTCCTTTACATATTTCCTTCATTAACACGACACTTGCAAGTCAGTCTACACCCCTGTGGGCAATCTAAAATTGAATGACATGGGGGAGAGACTTGATCCACTTATGTGTGCATGGGTCATGATATCATTTTTATTATAATATCTCTGGGTGCAACCACACGTTCGACCACTACCTCAAGGTACCCCCATGGCTTTAGGTACAAAAACAAAATTCTAAAGAATCTTAAGTAATCACTTACCCTCTTAAGGTCACATAGACCAATTAAGTCTTAGTAGAGGTTAATCATGATCATCATCATAAACAACAAAAACAATATATTAATTGATTTAAAAAAAATATTAAATGATTTTGATAATTTTGAAATGGATCAAACTTTTTTTTAATGATAAAATTTCCTTTAATCAAATTAAATTAGAAAATTTGATAAAATTTTTATTTAATTTGGAAAATAATTATAATGAAAAATATTAATTTTATTTACAAAATAATAATTACCTTTATAAATATAAAATTATAAAATGAAAAATTATATTTAATTAATTTATTCTTTAATAACCAATATTTATTAGGGAAAAAAACGTGTAACAAATAAATGGCTTAAATGACTTAAATTAGATGGTTTCTTTTACTTAATAAATATTTTAATTAAAAATAATAATTTATACAAGTTTTAACCATCATAAAAAAATTATAGAAATTTTAGAATAAAAATGAAACTTAACTTTATAATAATTAAGAAAAAAAAATTAAGCTATCGACATAAGTACTATACAATAGTTATAATGCTAGAAAACATATAGAAAGTAGTGCCTATGACTAGTTCGAGTTCCATCTCGTATATTAACATACACATTTCATCTCAAACCTTAAAAATACCAACAAGGAACCGAGTCGTTCTAGATAAAATCAAGAAGATTTTCCACTCGATGCGTTTAAGCATTAGTTATCGCAAGGTTCAAAATAAAATATCCTGAAGTAACTTTTAAAACATTAAAAAAACGTAGACATAAAAACGTAGACATAGTAATAATTATTCCACTGGTGCACTCTTTCATAAATATGGTACTCACAATGCCTATTAATGACGGGTCCTATGCACTTGAACATTGTTCATTTCTGCCACTAAATAATTACAAGTCCCACTCAAAAAGTTTCACCATATCCACCCTTATCAAGTTCTACAAACCCCAAGATGTGCTTTATGGCTACCATGCACCCACTTGAAATACAAAGCCACATACTTTTTCACAATTCAAAAGCCATGGCCATGACCACCCATGTACTCCAAAAAACGCTCTGATACCATTTTGTAACATCACTTGACCACCAATAGGTTGGGTATCGTCACCTCAGACAGAGCTTTTTTGCATAAATATTCACATATAAACTTAACAAGAAATGAAAAAGATAATATGAAAACATACGTGCAGCGAAACAAATGATATTATTACAAGAATCACAGACATGCACTTAAATATATCATTTAACCATTAAGCACATAAAATATACTTTTCTCTTAATTGAAGTACACCAACTACGTACAGACCTTCCACGAACCTCCCAGCCTTAGACCATGCTTCTCATCACTCTCAACAGCGGGTCACCCTCGAGTTGGGACTAAACTCCAGCGAGCAAGGGATTCCTAGGCTAGGAAAGGACAAGAGGAAGTTGCACAGTACAACAGAAAGGATTTCCTCCAAGGATCTGCCTATGCCCACCGCTTACAGACTCTCATTCCCCACATGCCTGTCCCACTGCAAGAGTATACACCTTCATTGTCACACATTCCATCGACTTCTCTACCTCCCTTTCCTAGGCTTCAACAATAGGTTGGATGAAATTCTCAGAGCTATGTAGATACTACTGAACTCCCTCCAGGAGAAATCACTTCTTCGGTACACTCTCTCACCTAGAGAGAGTTTATTATAGGTCCGAGAACTTGCTTCTTCAATCCACACTCTATCACTTGGGGAGAGTTGTTCACAAGCCCGAGAACCTTCTTCTTCTATCTACGGTCCTAGCAACTCGCTTCTTCATTCCCATTCCTAAACACATGATCATGGTGATGGAAATAAAAGAAACTGGACGTGGGAACGATAATGAAGGAACAATACGCAGGCAACCTGGAGGGTACAGGTGCAACAAGGGTATCAATTCATCTTGTTGCAGAGGTTCAAGTGGTTGGGGAAATTCAACAATGGTATTCAAGGGTTCTCATGTGCTTGTTGGGTGCGTTGTTGTAAAATGGAAAGAAGATGCAAAAAATGTAAAAATTCCCACTTATATTTTCATGTGCCTAGGATGACACATGGCTCTCATGAACTGTGTTCCTCTCCACTTGGAGTTCGTTCCTTTTTCCCAAAGGAACTTAGGATATCACAGTTTATTTCCCAACTTTAATATTTCCAGGAAATATATTATAATATTCCCTTGGGTTAAGCCCTCGAGCTTAGCCATTTTATCCTAGCCTCTCATCCCCCTTCCCTTACCCAGCTTAGTGGAGCTTAGTCCCCCAGGACTTTTTCTTCATTGTCATTCTACATGCAACAATGTTGTTATATTAATAATTATGAATACTTACATGTACAAAACAGACTCGTGGCCTTTAACATATAGGATCTTCGACCTAATAAGAACATAAGCATCCTAGCTTATAAAACTTGTCTCACCAGCCTACAAAATATGTTACATTCATAATTACAACCACGGCTCGGCCTTGGAATATTACAATGCCCTCCCCTTATTTTTGCACTGTCCTTAGTGCAACTCATTTACACAACATCAAAAATATTTTCAAAATCTTAAAAAAGATGTGGGTATTCTACCCGCATAACATTTTCGTGCTCCCATGTTGTGTCCTTAGGATCGTACTAGGTTCATTGGACCTTTACAAGCCTTAAGGCTTGATTATGGAGTTTCTTGCTTTTTTGTTTCAGTGTGTGCACCATATGCACTTGTAAAGTGCCTTCTTGCTCCACCTGAATCACATTCTAATCAATCACATGATTAGCATAAGGTATATATTTCTTGAGCAATGAGACATGAAATACATTATGAATAGTCATGCATGAAGGAAATGCAAGCATATAAGCTACTAGTCCAATCCTTTCTAGAATTTCAAATGGTCCACAATATTTGGCTACTAACTTGGAACAGTTTCCCAGCTTTAGAGAACTTCTGTTGGTTTTCACCTTCAAGAAAACATGATCACCCGCTTTAAACTCCCTGTGGGCTCTTCCTTTGTGAGAATATGTTTTCCTCCTATCTTGGGCATCCTTCAAATTTTTCTTTATCTTTAACAATTTCTCATCCATTTCCCTGAGAAACTCTTGCCCAATTATTTCTCTATCAGCTGGGTTGTCCCAACTTATTGGTGTGTTGGACTTTCTTCCATAAAGTGCCTCAAATGGGTTCATCTTCAGTGATTCTTGGTACCCATTGTTGTAAGCAAACTCTACTAAGTGTAGGTAGTCTTCCCATCTGGATGGTTTGTCCAGCACATACATTCTTAACATATCTTTTATCTTGATTTACTCTTTTTGTTTATCCATCAGACTCAAGATGATAAGTTGTGCTAAAGTTCAGGTTCGTTATGAACCCCCTGAATAATCCTCTCCAAAACTTTGAGGTAAAGTTTGGGTCTCTATCACATAATTGTCTTGGGAATACCGTGAAATCGTGCTATGTCCCTCATATAAATATCAATAATATTAGTTGTCTTGTAAGTTGTGAGTAACTTTTCCCTTCAAATTTGATTATCCTTATGTGATTATCCTTGTGAGTGTCCAACAATATTGTTATAGAACTTACCACAAAATAAATTATAAGCACTAACCCTGGAAAGATATTGCAAAAAATAAATGTGGAGAAGAAAGAAAATCAAAGAATGCTACTGGTTGCGGATTCAACAAGACTACCTTGGAGGTGAATCGCAAGGAGTTCTAGAACAAATGCTAAGATCTGTAGACAACATGATATTTTTGTGAGATTGCGGGAACTTTGGAATACTTGAGATTGTGGGGCATTGAGCCTCGTATATAAGGTTGAAGCTTTGTAACTCACCATGTTGAGTCTATAATGCATGAAAGTTTGCATGCATCATCTCATCTTCATTCATAGAGAAGAATTATTTTCTTAATAAAAGCATCATTTGAGGAGGTCTAAAAAACATATGCTCAGATATCAATTGATAGTCTAATGAGGAAGACTAGCTAGCTTAAGGAGAGAAACAACTAGATATTGAAAATAACATAAAGACCATTTACATTCATTTTTATCTGTATTTATAATGAGTTACAAAATTTAAAGAGTATTTGAAGTCGAGAATGTAAATTTAACAACTCGTTAAAATAGAAATGACCAAATCAACTATTAATAAATACAATTCCATATCACTCTCATATATGTTAGATTTTTTAGCTCTCGAGAGGTACTCCACACATTTTGTCTTGTATGCGGATGTTACCTTAATATTTACACTACCAGGCACTTAACTTTGTAATAGGTTTTATAAAGTTGTTTTAAGTGGTTCTTTTATTAAAGTGAGTTTTTTAATAAAGTGTACCTTTTATTTTTAAAGTGACTTTATTTTCATAAAGCACTTATGTAATAAAGTGAAATTCACTTTAATTTTAAATGTGACATTTTGGAGGGAATAGATCATGACCCTTGATCTTGAAAAATGCAAGATCTAATCTTGGCCTTTGGATCTAAGGTTGAGGAAGGTGAAAAGACACTTTTGGGGGGAAAATGTCATTTTCAAATTATAAAAGAATGCATTGGGTAGTGTGCAAGACATGTTGTGAAGACATTGGGAGGATGTTGAGAGAACATCAGGAGGAGAGTTAGAGAGATTTTCTGAGCATGATTGAGAGAGGAAAATGAGCAGCAAAGAGGGCACGTTTTCCAAGGAAGGAGCAAACGAACCAGAGAAAATCTTTCTATGAATTTTTGGCTGAAATATTTTTCTGTTGTAGGAGGTCGTACTGTATGGATTCATACAGTCTATACAGTCATACGGATTTGGCACGAAAATCGATGCATTTAGAGCACGAATTTCGAGGAAGATTTCTATTTTTTGTTTGTTGTTTTTGGGCCATATGAAATAGTCCATACAACTGACTATGGTCACAAAAAATGAGGCAAAAGGAGGCTGTACAAGAGTACGGTTTTGGCATGGAAAATGAGGCAGATTTCTGTGAGACAGATTTGGTGCTGTGAGGTATTTTCCTTGGCTGGAAATGTGGGTTTACTATTGTTTTATACTTTCCTGAAGCATAATAATAATCTCTCTCTCTCTCTCTCTCTCATTGGGTTTCCCTTGGCATTTGCCTAAATTTCTGAGTGTTATTGGGTTGTTGTCCACTGTGTTTTTTTCCGCTGACTATTTTGCTTAGCAATGTGTATTTCTGCTTATGGAAATTTATGAATGTGGATTTTTGCATTTATGAAGTTTATGAAGATAGTTATATCTAGGTTGCTAAGTGTTTGACAAAATTTCAGTTTGTTGATTTTAGTTATTAAAAATCTACATGGTATCAGAGCTTGTGCTCTGAAGTTTAGTGGGAAACATTTGACACTTGGAACAACCACTGATTTGTTGTTTTATTTGTTTGAAGAAGGCAAAAAAGGTTCTTTGTCAGGTGGACAAAGATGACTTCCAACATCGGTTTTGAAGATAGATTGGAGTGGATCTCCAACTACCTACAGTGGAAGGTTAGAATCAACAGTGTTCTCAAGGAGAACAAATTGTGGTCGTTTGTGAACACCATTGTGCCTGTACTTGATTTAGATCCCATAGCTCTTGATGTTCATGAGGTGAGGGAAGATAAGACTCAAAGAATCATCTTGGATGGGGTCAGATACCACCTTATTCCACATTTAGCTGAGAAGAAGACAACCAATGAAATGTGGGTTTCACTGAAAAGCCTGTATGAGGCTAAGAATGAGAACCAGATAATGGATCTTTGAGACAAGCTACATGGAACTAGGATGGTCAAAGGAGAGAGTGTGGCCACCTACCTCACCCAGGTTTCACAGAGGAAGGATGAGTTGGCAGCTGTTGGAGAAGTCATTCCTGACTCAGAGTTGGTGCGGATAGCCGTCAAAGGCTTCACCAAGGAGTGGGAGGTTTTTGTCAAGTGTGTGGTGGGGAGAGAGAAGCTCCCTGACTGGAGAAGATTATGGGATGACTTTACGGAGGAGGAGATCCGGGA
Organism: Picea engelmannii; assembly: GCA_009831015.1. Taxonomy (NCBI): domain Eukaryota; kingdom Viridiplantae; phylum Streptophyta; class Pinopsida; order Pinales; family Pinaceae; genus Picea; species Picea engelmannii. The sequence goes on from ML777045.1 coordinate 1,348,552, forward strand.
GGGGTCTCAAGAAAAGGCATTGGATGGTGTAGATGACAAGAATGTTTCTCTTATGGCAAAGGGAAATAAGAAGGACATGAGAAAGGTGAAATGCTTTGCATGTCACAAGACTAGCCACTATGCTAGTCAATGTCCGAACAAGAAGAAGAAGAAACTAGAATCAAAGGTGTCAGCTTCAACAAAAGTTGTAGAGTTTACTCAAATATTTGAGAAGGAGTTCTCTCTCATGGTTGGTTCTGTGGGCAGTGGATGCCTAGTGTTCGAGAACATTGAATCTTGGTTTGTGGATTGTGGTGCTTCTTAACACATGACCAGGTTGAGGTCATTTTTCCTCGATCTTATAGAGATAGACTCAGATTGTAGCGTGAATTGTGGAGCCGTCCCAAAACATGCAATAAAGGGGGTTGGAGGGATGAGATTCCAACTAGAGTCATGAGGTCTTTTGGAGGTTGGTGAGGTGTTATATGTTCCAGAGTTTACAACTAATTTTCTCTCAGTGTCATATTTGGATGATAGTGGACTTGGAGTTGTTTTCAACAGTGGACATGCATTTTTGTATCATGTGGGAGCAACTGTTGACACAACAATAATGATTGGTGTCAAGTATGAGGGCTTGTACAGGTTGTTGGGTAGACTTGTGTTGGGGTCCAGTGGATTTCTGGACTCATATACTATGTCGAAGAGTTGGCAAGTAGCATGGGAGAGATATTTGATACATGGTAGCCAGTTTTTTTCTGAGACTCTCAAGGGACTCAGCTGGCATGAGTCGACAGAGTTGGATGCTCAAGAGAGTGTGCAGTTTCCTAAGATCATGTATTCAGTTTGTGTTATAGCAAAGGTAGCAGTAAAGGCTTCCAACGCAATTGGAGTTGTGGCTTCATGTTCAGAGGGAGAAAAGAATTCTAGTACATAGGGAGCAACTATGGCAGCTGATGAGATGGAGACAAATTATGGTGGTGATATGAGAAGTACCTCCCTCACTAAGAGGGAGTGTTAGATTTTTTAGCTCGGGAGGTACTCCACATGTTCTGTCTTGTATGCGGATGTTACCTTAATATTTACACTACTAGACACTTAAATTTGTAATAGGTTTTATAAAGTTGCTTTAAGTGGTTCTTTTATTAAAGTGACTTTTATAATAAAGTGTACCTTCTATTTTTAAAGTGACTTTATTTTCATAAAGCACTTATGCAATAAAGTGAAATTCACTTTAATTTTAAATGAGACATTTGGAAGGGAATGGATCATGACCCTTGATCTTGAAAAATACAAGATCTAATCTTGGCCTTTGGATCTAGGGTTGAGGAAGGTGAAAAGACACTTTTAGGGGGAAAATGTCATTTTCAGATTATAAAAGAATGCATTGGGTAGTGTGGAATACATGTTGTGAAGACATCGAGAGGATGTTGAGAGCACATCAGGAGGAGATTTAGAGATATTTTTTAAGCATGATTGAGAGAGGAAAGTGAGCAGCAAGGAGGGCACATTTTCCAAGGAAGGAGGGCACAAATTTCGAGAACATTTTTTTGTGAATTTTTGACTAAAATATTTTTCTACTGTAGGTGGTCGTACTGTACAGATCTGTACAGTCCATACGATTATGTACAGTTCATACAGTCGTATGTATTTGGTAGGAAAATCGAGGCATTTCAGTCATGAATTTCAAGGAAGATTTATGTTTTATGTTCGCTATTTTTGGGTTGTACAGAATAGTCTATACAAATGACCATGGGCACATATAATGATGCAGAAGGAGGTTGTAAAATAGTACTGTTTTGGCATGAAAAATGAGGCAGATTTATGTGGGACAGATTTGGTGCCGTGAGGTATTTTCTTTGGCTAGAAATGTGGGTTTGTTGTTGCTTTGTACTTTCCTGAAGCATAATAATAATCTCTCACTCTCTCTCTCTCTCTCTCTCTCTCTCTCTCTCTCATTGGGCTTCCCCATATTGGGGTTTTCCTTGGCATTTGCCTAAATTTATGAGTGTTATTGGGTTGTTGTGCACTGTGTTTTTTTCCGCTCCATATTTTGCTTCGCAATGTGTATTTATTCTTATGAAAATTTCTGAATGTGGGTTTTTGCATTTATGAAGTTTATAAAGACAATTATCTCTAGGTTCCTAAGTGTTTGAAAGAATTTCAGTTTGTTGATTTTAGTCATTAAAAATCTAATATATATATATATCTATTCCAAAACATATGGAATATATATAATGGATTTTCTTTATTAATAAGTTTTTCTATTTTAATATTTTCACTTTCTTATTTTACTATCCATGAATCATGGGGAAGTATTTAGAGAGTTTTCAGCAATTTAAGTGGATTAGTGATTGAAACAAGAACAATCATAGAAAGGGACATCAAAATTAACACAAATAAAATATACACTCATGCTTATCTATATTTATAATGAGTTACAAAATTTAAAAAGTAGTTAAAGTTGAGAATGTCAAATTAACTATTGGAAACACAATCCATTAAAGTTACCCACCACATAATATGAATAGTCAAGTAATAGAAACCATGGTAATAGACCCCTTGAAAGATGAATACAAAGGTCAAACTCATGTATTTATAAATGTATCTTATTAATGAAATGTATTAATGAAATGTATTCCAAGTTTATCCATCTTCATGTTATTCTATATCAAAGTGAAAATATGCTATGGTATTTGTCCATAGCAGGGTAATTCTGAGCATTTTACTTGGAGAAGTGTCTCTTTGCAGGAGACCCTTATGCTTTACATTGATTTGCATGAGGCCTTTATGCTTTACATTGATGTTTTCACCCTCCTCTCTCTTACTATTTTTCTGAATGAAATAATATTTTCCTAGGGGCACACAACTATCGATCTCATTACCCACCTGCAAGAACCCTGATGAAGAATTTTATCCATCTCGATCTCCCCCAAACCCTTCATCCTTGAACAAATTAAATTCTTCAATTGATTTCTCTTTTAATACAAATCTTCGTAAACGTTCTGGCCTCTGTGTGAGCTCTCTCTTGTCGAAATCATAGTAAACCCTCACGCGATATTCTAAAGGCTCTCGTGGCTTTTGATCAAGACTAATTTCCCAACTTGAGTCCCATTTCTTGAAGCACTTGCCTCCAGATTCAAGGCATCTTCATGTCCGCTACTCATGGTTTTCAATGTGGCTACTAGTTGGGTTCGATTGATCTTGTTCTCTTTGAAGGTAGACCCGAGAGAAAGAGACCATTTAGGGTGGTTGCTGATAGCTCTCATCGACAGAGGACATGAGGAGGGTGTTGTTGATGGCGTAGAAGAGGAGATGAAGAGCAAAGACCCTATGGCTTGGTTTGGGAACGAAGAATTGAAAACGACCGACCTTTTCCATCGAAATTGTTTGTATTAGAATCACTCGAACCAATGATAGCTAAGAAAAGAAGATAGCATGAAGTTCCTCGATCTCTAGCTCAAAATGCAAAGAATGTGAGTAATCCCATCTGGGAGGTCATGATTAAATAGGTCCAGAATTCCTTTCACCTCAATTCTTCTCATTTTCAAATATCTGCTTAGTTATGAGTTTTTAACTTTATAGACTTAGAGAAGCCAAGCATCTTCCATTGCTCCAAGAACTCGTAGCTATTGATTGACTAGTGCCATGAATTAGATACAGCATGAAGACAAGAGTGGTAGACAGGAGGAACCCTTAAAAGACATTGTAAACCTAAATCATTTGGAAATCCTAGAAAAATACTCAAGTCATTGCCTTCAAACTATGTGTTGGACGAAGGACTGAATTTGGTGCTCTTTTCTAGAAACTCTTTCTGGGAAAAAATTTCAAGTAACCCAATCTTACAATATTGAGTCTTTTGCGAAGCCGAAGCCTAAACCACCTTAAAGAATTTAGTGCATGGATTCTAAACCCAAGACCCAGTAGCCTATTTCGAACTTGTGACTTTAAGAGGATTTTTGGTAACACTGACAAGCAAAAATGTTTCTAGTAAAAGAGTTTCATTGTTGTAGAAAAGAAGCCGTTGATAAGGCCAACAAGAAAAATAGTGTTAGCAAAGGAGATTCGGTGTTGTAGTGAATATTTTGTTGGTAAGACTCGTATAAAACCACCATCAAAGAAGTCTGTAAATATTATGAGTCAAGCGATCCCCAACCTAGGAAAGGAAAAATAATTTTGACAGATCCATGGTCATCTAGACTCCACTTTCCTTGTGCAAAATGCATTGAAACCTGACTTGAAATTGAATAAGGAGGTCTAAGGATATTGATGTTGGTGTATTACAATTGTTAAAGAGCGGTAATTCATATTGGATCATAATATTATTTTTCATCTATCTTGATGCTTTATGGGTGAAAACAATTGGTGGAATCAACTTGCAGAGCCATTTTAGGGGTTAGTTTCAATTTGGAAATTAGGCTCCAAAAATCCATCTGAAATCTTATGGAGCCATTTTGAGGCATCAAATGACACATTTTAATGGTCCAAAACTTACTATTGAGAAAACATCTATATTATACACACTAAGACCTTTCCAATGGTGAAATAATAGACTCAATTGAAGTTTGTATATGAAAGTTATGCCTATCTATATTATGCACACTAAGACCTTTCCAATGGTGCAATAATAGACTCAATTGAAGATTTTATATGAAAGCTATGCCTAGATTATTGATTTCCATGGTGAGAGTGGATGCCAAATCATCCCTTTACTTAAACACGTAGGGATAGACACATAGTGGATTTTCTAGAACTTTTTGTAAGGTCGAAACCTAATCACTAGTTGAGGCTTCAAGAATTCAATATCGTAACGCTAGAGGACTATCATGCTATGTTAAATACGGGGCCTCTAAGAGGAGAAGGGGCTACATTATTTTTCATTATATATTGTTCCACATCTCAAAAAAAATATGAGAGTGGTATTCTATGAGAATATTAGAGGAGGAAAGATTCTGTAGCAACCATACAAGCCACAATATCCAAAGAAACTCCAAAAAGAGTGCTTATTTCTTTATACTTTCATTCAAGGAAAATAGAGTGGAGAGACCTCACCTTCTAACTGGGTTTTCTCTTGTATTAGGTTTCCTGGGTTTTCAACTATTTCATAAATTTTAAGTAGAAAACCAATAATTTAAGAATCTGTTATGTAAAGGAAATTAACCCTCACAATAAAGATTTCAATCATTTATTGGATATGTTGTCACAATCTATCCAATGGAATATCCATGATATTTTACATATGATATTGGTATCAATGCTGGTGTATTTTGGGTATTTGTGGAAAATTGTGGAGATCGAGGAATCAGTTTAAGAAAAAAGTCATGGATCCTTAGATATGGCTGACAAGTCTTTTCATAACAACCCTTTTGATCTAGTGAAAGAAATATTTGCAAAGGTGGAAGAGAAATTTGTTGACATAGATCACAATATATCACTCCTCATGGTGTCTCTACCAAGCAATCTCAGACCATTCAAAGAAGTTGGAGGCTAGAAATCAGAGATTGGATCACAGGGGAAATACGGATATAATGAAGACCTAGAAAATGAGTAGTGGAAATAACCCAAGGAAGAGAAGTCGAGTTCAAGTGCCATAAAAAATCCACAATATTTATTTAATATGGAAGCTAAAGTGAACATAAATCCATACAAAGGTGATATTGATGCATTAAAATTAAATAATTGATTGTAGCAACTAGAAGTTTATTTCAACGTTCACCATGTAGATGAAGATAAAAAGATATCATTTTCCATAATGAAGTTAGAGTGCCATGATTTAACCTAGTGGTAAAGCCATACAAAACACTTAAGATGGAGGGTGATTCTCAAGTAAATAAGTGGGAGGATTTCAAAACTCTCATTAAGTCCTAGTTCTATCTTATTGGGTATGTCGTTGACCAATGGATCCATTAGAATTACTTCAGGAAAAGGAAGGGGTGGAGTGTACATGAGTATGCCACTCAGTTTATAAACATGGACACCATGTTGGGTATCTCTTGCAATAACCCATATGTACTCCTCAAGTATCTGGGGGGTATACGTAGTCATATGTGAAATCAAGTGATGCTTTTCAAGGTAAGGACAATGAACAAGGCACATGTATAGGAACAATATATGGAAAACATAGGCTACAAGAAAGGGAAACCAAGTATTTCCAAGAAGAAAGAGCCTCAGAATGAAGATTCCAAGAAGGGAAAGAAGAAGTGGAATGGGGGGGAGGATAAGAAGATGATAGGAACTACACATTAGTGAAAGAATCACAACAACCATTGCAACCATGACAATTTTGATGGTTACATTGAGGAAAAGTAATGGAAATTACATCCATAATTGAACCCAGAGAATCACAAGAAGGAAGCAAAGAAAAATAATCTTCTAGCCATGGATTCAATCATTCAAATTGAAATTAGCTCTAATGTGTATGAGAATATTATCTACACATCAATGCAAATGGAGGTGAATCTGAGTAACCTTAATCCCCTGGAAGAGATGGAGATAACCAAGATATTCCACATCAAGATTCAGATCAAGAAGACTGAGATAGATTCTCTATTTGAATTTGTTTCATAGGCTAATATCAAAGAAGTGGATCTCATCAACAATCTTGGAATGGATATTCGTGATCATCCTATCTCCTATCCATTGGGTTGGGTAAACAATATCATGCAGATATCAAGGTAACAAAATAGTGCAAAATTCAATTTTTTATTGTTAAGTACTAGAAAAAGGCCCATGTTATGTATAAAACCCCTTATTAAGCCCTAGATATTGAATTATTACATTTATAGTGTTATATTTTTATGTCTTCTAGAACCCTTCTTTGTGCCCTTTCATTATAATTGTATCATTTGTCTCCTATATATATATATATATATATATATATATATATATATACTAAGGAGAACTAGTCTTAAGATCATCTTATCTCATATCACATTGTATTATGAATTGGATATATTCTAAAGGGGTTACCCCCTTTGAAGTGGATTGTATTCATTAACTCTTTAACATTTTTTAGGCATTGGATCATAACATTTGGTAACAAAGCATTGATCCTAGGGTTTTGCTTCTTCAAGAAAATCATCTTGAAATTTATGCTATAACATTTTTTCTAGGATGGTTCAGACAATTAAATTTAAAGGTTACTTAGAATACATATCGAGGTACCTGTGCTCAAATAATGAGGTTCTAGGTATTATACTTTTCGATATATATCCTATGGAAGATAGGTTTTTGACTCATCCTCAAATTTTCGCTATAACTTCTTTTATGAGAGGTTTCAGAGACTGAAATTTTGTAGATATTGAGGAGACATTCTAGTGTACGTTCTTTCAACTTATAGTTTTCTATAATTTTGGATATATATACCATGGAAGACAAGGCGTGTGACTAATATTGAAATCGGTTTTAAAAGAGTCAGCTTGGCATTTTCGTTGTAACAAAGAGAATTACATGTGAAATAATTTTTAGATTTTGAATCATTATATATATATAT
>ML777045.1:1366313-1436058 GCA_009831015.1 Picea engelmannii
CTTCTCAGGGTCCACTGCTATCCCATCCTTTGAAATGATGTGCCCCAAATAGTGAATTTGCTTCTGGTAAAATGAGCACTTGCTCAATTTGTCATACAATTGATGCTCCCTTAATACTTGCAAAACCATCCTTAAATAATGCTCAGGATTTTCTTTTGACTTGGAATATATGAGAATGCCATCCAAAAAGACAATGAAAAACTTGTCTAAATATTCTCGAAAAACACCATTCATTAAGAACATGAAAACAACTGGTGCATTTGACAACCCAAATGGCACCACTGTGAACTCATAATGACCATACCTTGTCCTAAAAGAGGTATTGTTGATATCTCCCTCTTTAATTGTTACCTAATGGTATCTTGACCTGAGATCTATCTTTGAAAATATCTTTGCATCCTTCAATTGATCAAAAAGATCATCAATCCTTGGTAGAGGATACTTGTTATTTACACTCACTTTATTCAACTATCTAAAATCAATGCACAATCTTAATGTTCCATCTTTCTTCTTCATGAACAAGACTGGGGCACCCCAAGGTGACACACTTGGGTGTATATACCCCTTCTTCAGAAGATCTTCAAGTTGTATTTGCAACTCCTTCATCTCTGGTGTACTCATTATGTAAGGAGTCTTTGACATTGGAGCTTCTCTAGACATTAGATTTATAGAGAAATCAGTGACCCTCCTTGGGGGTAATCCTGGTACCTCCTTGAACACATTTTCAAAATCTTCCAGGACTGCATAATCTTCCAAATTTGGCACCTTTTTTTTAGGTGTCTCCACCAAATGAGCTGCAATTATTTGCCACCATTTTCTGTAACATTTCTTTAGCTACAATGCTGAAATATCTCTTATGGATACTACTCTGGGAATTCCCTGTACTTTCCTTAGTTTCCCTTCCTCATCCAAGAAATTAAATGCTTTTTTGTGATAGTCTAAGAGAGCATGATGTTGGTCCAACCAATCCATACCAATTAGACAGTCATAGGAACCTAAAGGCAAGATGTTCAAATCTGTCTGGGCGTTCAGTCCATTCACGTCAATAAGACATGACTTAACCATCTCATTAACTTTTCTTTTGGATCCTATAGCCAACTGCACCAACCAAGATTTCCCACACTTTCTCCTTGGAAAATGTAAACTTTCCACCACCTTAGGATCTATATAACTATGAATATATCCTGAATCAATTAAAATAGTAATGGTTTGGTTGTTGATCATACCTTCCACTTCAATCATATGTGACTGATATTTTGCTTGCTTGTTGTCGAGGGATGCATAGATCCTGGGTATATTTCTGCTCATGTCCTTGATTGTTTCAACTTACTATACATTATTAACAATCCTCCCTTTTTCACCTTTGTGAGGACAATCTCTCAACATGTGATCACGTTTACAACCCCAGCACTGAATAGGTGGTTTCCTTGGCCTTTGATTTCCTATGTCCATCGTTCTGGGTTTCTTAGGAGTTTGTTGTCGTTGTGGACTATTTATGAAGAATGGCAGCTTAGACCCCTTCTTCCTTTGATCCATATTAAATTTATTTTTGTCTTCTCAATATTTTTGGAATGTTGGTATTGACTTTTGTTGATCATATAGGCATTTATCTCACCTTATGGTCTCCTCCAATGTCTTGGGATCATCATACTGTATTTTGTCACCGATGAATGATGGAAATCCACTCAAATACCTTTAAATTTTGACTGTCCCATCTTTGATGAAAGAGACATATTTCAAAAGTTCTGGAAACCTTCTCTCATATTCCTCAATTGTCATAATCCCAAGCTTGAGTTCAAACAACTCTTTCATTTTCTTGTCATAGTATCTCTTAGTCAAGTATTTCTTCTCAAAATACTTCTTGAATATTCTCCAAGTAACACTTTTCTCTTTGATGTGTTTCACCTTCACAAGTTGATCCCACCACATGGATGTTTTTCCTTTGAGTTGATAGATGGAAATTCTACCCTCTGCATGAGAGGAATAATTATGGAATTGAAAATACTTTATCATGCCCAACAACCATGTCTCTGCATGTTCATCCTTCTTGTGCTCATCATCAAATGTAGGAGGTTTGATTTTGTTCATTTCCCCTCATAGTTCATCCACCCCAAACCTCTCATACTTTTTGATAGGAGATGGAATTGAGCTATTGTGTGATCTATTATTAGAATTCCTTGAGGAGTGGTGGTGATGCCTGCTAAAACTTCTTGTTTTTCTTTTCTCGTCATGAGACTTGTGACTTCCCGATTTTCTTGAGCCACTCTCCTTGTCCAATTTCTTTTCTATTCTATTCAAGATCTCCAATAAATTCATGTTGAAGTCATCCTACTACTCCTTGGATCTCACTAGACTTTCATTATCAACTTTATGGCTTTGAACATCCTTCTGTAAATTTTTAATGGTCTTTGGCATATTTATGTTTTCATCCCTTTATTCACCATGTCCATTGGAGTTTTTTCCTTCCATGCTCAAATGGACATCCATCCCTCTGAATTCATCTTGTTGAATATAATTTCCCTGTGCCTATTTCATTCCTATGGACTCTGCGCTAGTCTTGATCTGATCTAGTTTTTGTTAACTCTACAAAATGTGCAACCAACAAAACTTGTCAGACTGTCTGTTTCAACAATTTTATGAAAAATATGAACCATTTTGGTTCAATAATTTATCAGAATCCTTTCTTCTGATTTCCTGAAACATTGAATTCCCAAATCAATTTTATAGGTGGGCAATTGTATTCCATTGTCCAAGACCTTTCCAACACTTACTCACATGCTCAATTCTGAGTCTTGAGCAGAAAGTTATGGCTTCATAGATCTAGTTGGGTCTTATAATTTACCCTTCATTGTTTCTATTCTTCTTCACCCTTCAAACAAATTTGCGTGCACAATTTGCAATATGTGCACCCATATTTTCAATGTGTTGCAACATCATAGTTAAATCATGCTCCATGCACTTTAAAAGCACTGTGTATCACTTCTTTGTCGCCCCAATAACATGCGCACACTTTTGTGTCGCACGCTAATAAATACCGTGCGTAGTTTTGGTTTTTTCACTATTACCCATTGCGCGTAGATTTTGTATTGCACACTAATATTCCACATGCATTTCATTCTATGCATGGCACTATGCCAAATTTCAATATTCCCCCACTACACAAAATTATCTACGCACACCATTGATTACACTATCATGAGACAACTTATAATCATATTGTGTGCGCATCAACCAAACTCCTCTGTGCTTTGCAATACTGCGCACACCACGCGCACCATTACTATGTGGGTGTACATCGCTCAATGCTAACTTTAGCGTGTGCATCCACACACAATATTCTTCCATGTGGCGCCACAATTTACCATGCGCACCTGCACGCTAACATTTTTCGCACGATATCGAAATTTAGTGTGTGCACAAACATGCCATTATCTTTCTACACAGTGCCAAATTTTAACTATCACGTGATTTTTATTGTGCATCATGCATTTTTAGTGCACCACCTGTGGACATTCACCTTTATGTGCATCAAATACTCATGAATTCCGCTCCATATGTCATGGATTCACTGTAACTTCAAATTCGACCAATTCCAGGTTCGAATTTGCCAGGACAAATATTAAATCAGTAATATTTCATCAGTTGACCTAATTTCTCCATTTTCTCATGAATTCACCCACAAAAATTGGGGCTTTTCCCCATTTCTGCCCAGTTTCTATTACTTTTTTCCATGGACGCTCTACAACTGTAATTTGGCCACTTGGAAATAAATCCTCTGTGACATTTTTCTTCAACTCAACTTTCTTAGCCCATTTAGGCTTAGTGTTGAAAATTGAAGCTCTGATACCAATTTGTAACACACTCGACCACCCATAGGCCGGGACATGCCACTCCTCAGATTCTTTACTTAGCTCTGAAACTGTCTTTGTAACATTCATAGCCTTCAACAAGCCATGCCATGCTACTCTAGAACACCCTTTCATGCTCAAATACCAATTTGTAACGTCCCTGACCATTCATGTCGGGACACGCTACGCCGAAGAACACATTCGTTCTCTGTGTAGAATGTATTGTAACATACTTATCATCCTAACTAAGTTATGTCTCATAGATGTCTAACTGCATGCAATTAAAACATATGCACACACACATAACTCTTGTAGAATCTTAATATATATATAAAATGTGAACAAACAAATACTTTATGTAATTGCATGAATTCACACTGAAATAGAAGTAAACATATACATGCAATACCCATAAGCATACAGATGGCTAAAATCACACATAGAATAAACCCATCAAAATAACACATGAATAACAATGCAACATGTAAATTAATCACACAATTGACACTTATCTTTGTGAGAATATCACCAACTCTGTGCAAACCTTCCACGAACCTCCTAGCCTTAGACCACATTGTTCATCACTCTCAAAAGTGAGTCACCCCTGAGCTGGGACTAAACTCAATCCAGGTAAAGGGGTTCCTAACCAGGATAAAGGTTCATGAACAAAAGGAAAGACTCTGTCTCAGGTGCTCACTCAACTAATAGCCTACAGTCCCTCATTCCCCACCTTCCTGTCCCACCCAAGGAAGTGTGCCCCTTCTCTGCTCAATAATCCCTCAGCTTCCCCACTTCCCTTCCAAGGCTTCAACAATAGATCAGATAGGAAGTCTCAGAGCCTTACAACTGTAGTTCATCACCTTCAAGAAATCAATCCCCAACAATTCTATCACCCAGAGAATTTTTCACGAGCCTAACAACCTACCTCTTCAATATCTGATGAGCCTGACAACCCGCTTCATCAATCCTGCTCCCAAGATAACAATTACCCAACAGGAGCCTTTGGATACATGTTCAGGTAAATTCATGAAGATATAATGATAGCTCAATTGCTGCCAATATTCATGGATGATTGACTACATATCTCAGTGATGGATGAATTCGGGGAAAGATGATGGTTTGAATGATGTGGAAGTTGCCAAAATGACCTAAGTCCCAACAATATGTATGCATGCCCCCAACTTGACACTTGTCATGGTGGAAGCTACTTTGGCCCACTTATCTCTATCTTTAGAACATAGGATAACATGATTATCCATACTTTATGATTTAAGAAATATTAAGATAATATTCCTTAACTTAGCCCATTCCCTTTCCCTAACTAGTGGAGTTTAGTCCCCCATCTCTTTTATCGTGGTCGGTATGCACACAACGATGTATCTTATATTAAATATGAGATATGTACAAAAACAGATGCACTGGCCTTTGACATCTAGGCTCTCCAGCCTAATAAAAACATAAGCATCCTAGCTTATAATACTGGCTCACCAGCCTATAAAACATATCAGATACACAAGGCTCCCTGGCCTCTACATCACGCGCACTTAAGATGTTGTGCGTGGTATCCCCGAATGTGTACACTTATTCATTTTACTATGCAGTACATGCATGCACTATGCCATGAAATGTGCATACCAAAATTATATCCAATCAGCTCACCATCTTATGTGCATTTGTATTTACATTTTCAATTGGGTTCATCCTTAGGGATATTACAACTTTCCAAGAACAAAAAGTCACACATGAATAGATCAATGAATACAAAAGAAATGGGGAAAGAGAGGGGAGACTCCAAGCCTTGAATCAATTGACAGAGGATCAGAAGAAGGAGTTAAGGAAGAGGGAATATTTGACCTACACTAGCATAAATAAAGCTTCAATCCCTCCACCACAAATTTCCACTCCTCTTCCATCAATAGAGAAGGTGGCCCCACCACATCCACCTCCAGTACATGAGTTGTTTCCTAATACAACTACCATATATGAGATTCCGTTGAGTATAGATGTTGCATCCATGTTTGGAAAACCGAATATGACGGTTCCAATGACATAGATGTGCAATATCCCTTATGTAATGAGGGAATTTTTGAAGTTATTATAGATATTTACTGAGAAAGAAGACCCTCCTATAACTTTTAGCACTATGTATCTTGATCATAAAAAGGAAAAGAGTTGTCCCTTCTATATTTCATTAGGCATGAATGGCCTCTGCTTGAACAATTGTATGCTTGATTCTGGGGCCTCTACAAATTTCATGTCATTAAAGGTGATGGAACAACTAGGTTTGAAGAAAACCTGACCCTATGGTAATGTATTTGGTATTGATTCTAAAAGGTTCAAGGTTTATGGGTTACATGAGGAAAATGAGGTATTTTTTATTGATTTTCCACATTTCATCCTCCTCATGAACATAGTGGTGATCGATGATCTATATTCTTGGGGGATTCTCTTATCAAGGAGTTGGTATACTTACCTTGGGGGTTTCCTTACCTTACCCATGCACATATGCCCATGGGAGATGGAAATTTCTAGGTATTATACATTCGAGAGAGACCTAACAACCATGTGACCAATTCTAGTGGTCTTGACTACACAATTGAAGATGAGTTTGATGAAGTCCCAAACACCATTCATTACAATCCACAAGACATTCGCTTCATGTAGGAGGACTCCATAGATATGCTCCTCTGAAGGACATATGAATATAGAGATAAACTTGCAAAGTTCCAAGGGAAAGAGATAGGGTGTATCCAAATTATCAAGAAAGAATATGAAGGATGTGAAGAAGCCATCAACAAGATGGTCAATGGAAATCCTCCTTCCTATCTATACATTGAGAATATACCTTACATCACTTTCAATGAAGGAAGTCTTACGCTCATGTGGGACAAGAAAAAGGGAGAGCCCAAGTATGACCATAGATATGATAGCTCACGGCGTGTCCATTACATCCTTAAGAAGATATATGATAAATAAAAATATTATTTGATAGCCTTGGATGGGAGAAATATACCATTACCAGTAGATGGATGTCTTCTTTGACCTTATGTTCATGTCACATGACTTCTCCAAGGATCGGGCCCCAGTTAAGTAGGCATGTCATCTTTCTTTCCGTTCATCTGCATATTGATTTCTCATATTAGTTTATATGTATTTCATATTTCATTTTTCTCTACATTCATAGTAATTTCATGCTTAGTTTAGAAATTTTTGAAAAAATAATGAAATTTTCTCTTCTATATTAGTTTCCATTTGGATTTTGATGTATATGAACGAAGGGTGATAGAACCACCCTATATTTTATTGTTACTTGTTTCATATTAGGAACGGTTCTACCATGATATGTTGCAGTTCTCATGCACTCAATGGCGAGCACATGTCCCCCAGTAGGATCCAGATGTTATCCCCATTTTGTGGGATAATAAAGGAGATGATGTCTTGAGGCCTTTAGGTTGTAGATACAAAGTGTTGAGAGGCCACATGACTAGAAATGTCTACTTTCACATACAAAATCCTTCTCTATCAACACATTTTGATCCATTGGAAGTGCATCCACCACACTAGGAAGCTTCTAGAAGGTACATGGGTCTTGCTCCATGATGTACAAGTTAGGTATTGTGGCAGGTAATCACCCTAATATTTGAGGCATTTAAACATGTTGTATTTAAGATTCTTTTGATTATAGAACACATGGTTGGACATTATGAATTTGAACTTGTTTCACCTTCGTGAGTGTCATAGATTTCCTAGTAAGTTGCCAACCTTTTGGGAAGGTTTGCAACTGGCAATCCATTGAGAGGTTATCATACCATTACTGACCATACTTACCACTTTCTGCTCATTACATTATTATCATATTACCCTATTCTAGGACCTTTGATTTTAGTGACCCAAGAAGGGCATCTACCTCATTTCATGGGAAGAAGACGATGGAGGCCTAGGGGGATGGTTGCTGGAAAAATATAAGAGACTAAAATAAACCTTCTAGATTCTCTCCCAGTTAGGTCTTGAGAAAAATGAACTGATTGTCTTGAAAGGGTTAAATTATTTCACAATATCAAACACATAATAAATATCCTTCTTGAATACAAGACTAATAAAAGTGTGTTACAACTAAATACATGGTTACCCCTATGGCATTTTGTGGACCTCTTTGTTCAAGTCACATTGTGTTACTGCCCTCCAAGCCATTTGATTCACTATTGGGAGTGCACATGTGTTTGGATCATTAATTAATTAAGAAATGGAAATAAATGGGATGTTGGCATGTTTACAAGAAGAGCGTGATTGTCATTGATGGCAAGAACAGCAGGAACGATGGCATGTCTACAGGAAAGAATAGCAACAACGATAGCATGCTTAAAATTATTGATGAAAAGAACAACAATGACGAAGGTATGGTTACATGAAAGAATAGTAGCGACGTTGGCAGGTTTATATTTGGGAGATAACAATGGAAAACAAGAAGGCAAGGAAGATCAACAACGATGATGGCATGGAAAGATCAGAAGCGTAAACTCCATTTCGGAGTTTCAGATACCAGGAGTTGGAGGAGTCAAGGAAGCAAATCACAGCAGAAAATCCCGAAATGTGAAGCCATTCCATTTCGGAGTTTTTGATACCGAGAGTTGGAGGATTCAAGAGTCGAGACTCTTCATCACAGGAGTCCCAAATTTGTGAAATGCGAAATGCCAAAATCCCAAAATAGGCACATTAACAAAGACTCCATTTCAGAGTTTCGCAGACCGAGAATTTGGAGTTTCGGATATCGGGGGCTGGAGGAGTCAAGAGTCGAGACTCTTCATCATAGGAGTCCCAAATTTGTGAAATGGGAAACACAAAAATCCCGAAACAGGAACATCAACAATGACTCCATTTTCGAGTTTCGAATACCGGGAAATCCAAGATCAAAGGAACTTTAACCTTTGAAGTAGCAAACCCCAAAATCCTGAAACAGACACGACGAAGGCCCATGAAGTTTTGAAATCGTGATAAGATCTAGATCGTTGGGTCCATAGGACAAGTGGAAAAATATCGTCATTTCATTGACTGGAAAGTCAAAAAAACGAGGTTCCCTAACCTCTCAAATTCACTACATGCGAAATCGTGAAATGCCGAAATGTGGAAAACACCTTTTGGTGTAGGTTTCGGATACCGGGAGTTGGCGTGTCAAAACACTTTACCATAGGAATTATGAAATGTCGAAATGATGAAATGAAAAAAACACCTTCTGGTGTAGGTTTCAGATACCGAGAGTTGGAGTGTCGACACTTCACCAAAGGAATGCCAAAATGACGAAACGTCAAAATGCATTTTCGAATAAGGCTGTGGTCACAGCCAGTGGTCACATCTGCGGAAGATGGAGGAAGGATCTAGTGCAACAAATCTCCATTTCAATGATCGCAACTTGGAGTGTCGAGACCCTTCACGATAGGAATGCCTAGATGCAAAATTGCGACATGGAATTTCGGAGATCGCGACTTGGAGAGTCGAGATGCCTCGCAACAGGAATTCACGACATGCAAAATTGCGAAATGTCGAAATGCAAAAAACACCTTTTGGTGTAGGTTTTGGTCACCGTCAGTGGTCATGTGAGAGGGAGGAGATAACACCAAGCTAAGCTCATTTTCAGTGATCGTAACATGAATAGTCGAGACTCTTCACCACAGGAATGTCGGAATGTCGAAATGTTGAAATGTCGAGACCCTGTGCTTGTAATACAACGATGTTGGATACTTGGAAATTTGATTGAAGGGATACTTTTTCTCTTCAGAATTAATCGATCAGTTACGATTCAGTTAGCAGAACTGAATCATGACTCTTGGATGGTTGGTGATTTAGTTGTTGATGCGTCTTCTTGGAGGTTCACAGTGTAACTGCTGGAAACGAATGATGGTTTTTGACAGAGGACTCGAAGAGACTTCAGGGTGATCACCAAAGGAGATGAAGAGTCTCGACTGTTGGAGAGTCTAAGGAATCTCAACATAACACCCCGTGATGATGGATGCATGGGTTGAACCACCAGTGAAGCTGAAGTGTTGCAATGATAATCAGGTAGAGCACTCGACATGGGGAGAGCATGTAGAAGCATTGTGAATAGAGGATGTAGTAGATGCACATAGTGAATAAAAATGGAGAACAAAGAAGAGATTGGTTGTTGTTGAGAGTGATTCAGGTGTGTAGAAGGAGGCAGAGTGCAGTAGCTAATATGCAAAGAAGAAGAATGGTGCATTGAATGGACATGGTGCATAGAGCATAAAATGCAGAAGAATATAAAGCGCAAGGCATGTGTGCAGGAAGACAATGAGGTAGATAGAGTAGGGTAGTGTAGTAGAACAATGATGAGACTGGTAAGCCATTGATGAACATTATATCACTATAATAAGTTTCAGTAGAAAAGATTGATATTTCAGGGTGGTAGGGAGGTGTTAGGGAGGACTGTTGTCCTTAGAGTTTCAAGTGGGTGCTTGAACACAGGGATTTGTAGCTTCCATCTGGTTGCAGCCAGAGAAACCAGGGTGGCAAGGTGGTGCAAGGGAGAACTGTTGTTCTATGTTTTACAGATTGGTGCCTGTGTGACTAGAATTTGGTGCTTCCATCCAGTTGGTGTTGGAACACTTAGGGAGTTGTTGCTTCCTTCTAGTGGGTGCTAGAGAAACCAGGGAGTTGGTGCTTCCTTCTAGTGGGTGCTATAGAAACTAGGGAGTTGGTGCTTCCTTCTAGTGGGTGCTAGAGAAACCAAGGAGTTTGTGCTTTGTTCTAGTAGGTGCTAGAGAAACCAATGGAGTTGGTTCTTCCTTCTAGTGGGTGCTAGAGAAACCAGGGAGTTGGTGCTTCCTTCTAGTAGGTGTTAGATAAAACAAAGAGTTGGTTCTCTCAACAAGTTGAATCTCATATGTATGATAATGTATAGAATAGAAAGATTACTTATCATATAAAGAAGAAGAGGTTTTTACCCTTTATGGGTTTCCTCAAGAAATATATACCTCTGTGTATCTCATATGTGTGAATAATGCTGAATGTTCTATTGCTTACTTCCTTGCATTACCGTGATTTTCATTGAGTTCTCTATAAAGAGTTTAAAATAAAAATAATTTTTTAAGAACAGTAACAACGGATTCACTCCCCCCTCTCAGTTGTCCAACAATTCTTATCAGAGCGGGTTCCTTTTATTTAAAGGTAGATATGTAAGCTTAAACATGACAAGTCATGAAGGGACTTCGGCCAGTAAGCCTCCTCTGTTTGATGGAAAATTTTTTTCCTTTTGGAAGGTTAGAATGAGAACATACCTAATGGCCTTAGGTGTTGATGTTTGGGATGTAGTAGAGAATGGATACATAAAGCATGTTGTAATAGCTTCCAAGGATGACAAGTTATAATTTAGCTTTAATGCTAAGGGAATGAATTCTATCTTGAATGGACTTGTAGAAGCTGAGTTTGTAAAGGTAATGCATCTTCAAAATGCCAAAGAAATGTCAGATAAACTTATTAGAACCTATGAAGGAAATGAGAAAGAAAAAGATGCCAAACTTCAAACATTTAGGTAGAAGTTTGAACAACTAAAGATGAATGAAGATGAAACAGTTAGCAAGTATTTTTTAAGAGTTGAAGAACTTGTGAATTCCATGAAGGGTCTTGGTGAGAAGTTTGAAGAATCAATTTTAGTTCAGAAGATTTTAAGATCTTTGCTTGATCAATTTAACCCAAAGTCTCTGCAATAGAAGAACTAAATGATCTTAAAACTCTGTCCATTGATCAAATCCTAGAAAATTTAACTGCATATGAAATGATAATCAACAAAGATAAATCCATTACTAGAGAAGCAACTTTTAAAGCAGACAAGGATACTGATTCAGATTTAGATGATATTGAGGCAAAATTTGTGAGAAGGTTAAAGAAAGGATCAGGAAAATATCAAGGAAGGATTACCCTCAAATGTTTTAACTGTGGTAAAATAGGTCACTTTGAAAATAAGTGTCCACACAAGAAGAAGGACCAAAACTCTGAAGGTGAAGAGAAGTACAAATCCAAAAGATTTGATAGAAAGAAAAGTTTATGTGTAAACAATGGTGACTCCGTAGAAGACATCGATAGTGACTCTTCCTATGAAGATAAGGTAAATGACTTCATTCTTATGGCCAAAGAGGATTATGATAATAAAATCACATCAAGTGAGGCTAATGAAGAAGAAGTTGTGGTTGATAAGAAAGGAGAACTGATCAGTGCACTGGAAGAGTTTGACATACTTAGAATTAAGAGAAAAAAGCAAAAACAATTGTTGATACAATTCAAGAAAGACAATAAACATCCCGATGAAGATTTTTCCCTGCTAAAAATGGAACTATAAGAGGCAAAAAAAATCGAGGACATTCTAAAACAACATTTATCAGAAAAGAAGGAAAGTTATAAAGCTCTAGAAGAATAAGTAGTGAAAACTAAGAAAGAGTTGGAGAAGTTTCAAGCCTTGTATCATTAGAATATGTGAAGTATCAAAGCCTCAAAGGGATTAGCCACCATTTTGAATCAACAAAGGAATCCAAAGTTGAAAACAGGTTTGGGTTATGAAGAGGGATGAAGTAATGTTCATCCAAGCGACAAAGACTTCATCAAGTTTGTCAAATCTACAACCAATGACGACAACAAACCTGCAGAAACAAAGGAAGATAATCAACCACCCAGGAGGAGTAAAAAAAAAGGTGCTAGAACTGAATCTGTAGAACAAGGAAATAATACACTCCCTGCTCAAGGAAATCATCAGCATGGAAGAAATCGATTTTCTCAAAGAAGACAACCATTTTCTAGGTACAAAGAATCTTTATATGGATATTGTTTCTACTGTTCTAACTTTGGTCACAAAGCTGTAAATTGTTCCTTAAGACTTAGACATGAGCAATTAAGATTTCCAAGGCAAAAATATCTGCCACAACAAAGAATGATACAACTAAGTAACAAACCATCACAGATTGCAAATTGCCAAATTAAGTCTAGAGACATGTAACTGAGGAGGTCAAGAAATAATAAACAGTCAATGAGTAGACAACACTGCAACAATAACTTTGACCTATTGAACAATGAGATTGAATGCTATAACTGTCACAACTTTGGCCACAAAGTGGAAAACTACCATCTGAAGAATTACAAAGAATATCCAAGGATAAAGTTGTTAGATAGAAAGGCCAACACATGGAAAAGGAAAGATAGTGAAAAATGTCATCTAGCACTTTCAACTCAAAAACAAAATGCCTCCGGGAATATAGACAGTGGATGTTCCAAACCCATGACTGGAGACAAGGAGAAGATTCTATCCATAAGTAAAAGAAAAACAGGAAATGTGATCCTTGAAAATGATGAACCAGGTAAAATAAAGGATAGAGGGATGGTGAGTTTGAGTAATAACAAAGGAGATGCCTAGTACGTTCTGCTTGTGGATGGTATGAAACATAATTTGCTCAGTACAAGTCAAAAGTGTGACAGAGGAAGTGAAGAGGTGCTCACGTCCAAAGAGTGTAAGGTAAATGTAAACTCAAGAGAAGTGGTGAATAAAGGCATAAGGACAATTAATGATGTTGATATTGAATCCTCCCCTGCAAGTAAAGAAGAAGACACAGATACAATAAAAGAATGTTCAGTTAGCATCTATCCCATGGAAGAAGTAGAAGAAGAATTATGCCATAAGATGGAAGCTGAAGTTTTGAAGGTTGAGAAGTCAAACACCCAAAGAAAGTTCTTAAATAGCTCCATGACCCTGGATAAGATCTTGGATAGTCAGAGATCACCAAATGACAAATATGGTATTGGATACAATAAGGAAGAAATCAATACTCCTAAGAAACCTGATACAGGTCCTTCATCTGTGAAAAAGAAAAGCAGGTATGAGAGTGGTTGTAGCGGTTTTTTCTTATGATTGAATATGGTCATAAAAGCCTTGAATTGTAGGGATCATGGAAGAAAAATGAAATTGCAGTAATAAAGATCAATGAGAATCAATGGGGAGATCCAAGGGTTTTTAAAAAGTACAAGCTAAAATTGTGCAGTGTTCAAGTAGGACAATGACATTCGCAGCAACAACATTTTGATGTAAAAAATTATATACATGACATTCTGTAGAGATAACAAGAGGAAAGACTTTGTCAGGGAAACCTAACCTTTTAGAAACAAAGGAGGAAAACAATCAGAAGCAGAGAGAGAACAGTGACAAGGGGAGTCATCTAGTTATGACAAGAAAATGTTGATGAAGGAGTCCCAGTAAAGAGAGGTGAGAAATATTGAGTCTGCTACAGAGGACATAGTTGAAGATGAAGATGAACTGGTCCAAGAATCAGAAGGAGAAGACTATTTTTTAGATACAAATATTATGCAGGCCTCAAATAAGAGAGTCCATCCTGTCAGGGGCAGTTTGTGTTGGTTTAATATCTGATACCTCTTAAACATACTGCAACATCTCAGGGGGAGCATGTTTTCTTTGGCATTGATGTCAAAGGGGGAGAAAAGGAGTGGTCCAGACTAGATGCTATAGTTGGAGTTCCAAACATATTAGCGTAGTTGTTTAGGGTTGCCATCAATGCCAAAGGGGGAGATTGTTGGCATGTTTACAAGAAGAGCGTGCTTGTCATTGATGGTAAGAACAAGAACAACAATGGCACGTGTACATGCAAGAACAACAAAAACGATAGCATGCTTACAGTTATTGATGGAAAGAACAACAATGATGAAGATATGGTTACAGGAAAGGCTAGTAGTGACGTTGGCAGGTTTACAGTTGGGAGACAACAATGGAAAACAAGTAGGCAAGGAAGATCAATACCTATGATGGCATGGAAAGATCAGAAGCGTAAACTCCATTTTAGAGTTTTGGATATCGGGAATTGGAGGAGTCAAGGAAGAAAATCATGGTAGAAAATCACGAAATGCGAAACCACTCAATTTTGGAGTTTCGGATATTGGGAGTTGGAAGAGACAAGAGTTGAGAATCTTCATCACAGGAGTCCTGAAGTTGCGAAATGAAAAACAATGAAATCCTGAAACAGGCACATTAATAAAGACTCCATTTCATAGTTTCACAGACCGAGAATTTAGAGTTTTGGATACCGACAGTTGGAGGAGACAAGAGTCGAGACTCTCCATCACAGGAGTCCCAAAGTTGCAAAATTCCAAACGCCAAAGTCCCAAAATAGGCACATCAACAATGACTCCATTTCGGAGTTTCACATACTGGGAAATCAAAGATCAAAAGAACTTTAACCTTTGAAGTAGCAAACCCTGAAATCCTAAAACAGACACGATGAAGGCCCATTGGGTCCATAGGAAACGTGGTGAAATATTTTCATTTCACTCACTAGAAAGTCAAAGGAATGGGGTTCCCTTACCTCTCAAATTTGTGACATGCAAAATCGCGAAATGCCAAAATGTGAAAAACACCTTTTGGTGTAGGTTTCGGATACTGGGAGTTAGAGTGTCGAAACACTTCACCACAGGAATGTTGAAATGCCGAAATGCTGAAATGAGAAAAACACGTTTTGGTGTAGGTTTCGGATACCATGAGTTAGAGTGTCGAAACACTTCAACACATGAATGCCGAAATGACGAAACATCGAAATGCGTTTTTGAATAAGGTTGTGGTCACAACTAGTGGTTACATATGCAGAAGATGGAGGAAGGAGCTAGTGCAACCAAGCTCCATTTCAGAGATCGTGACTTGGAGTGTTGAGAACCTTCATCATAGGAATACTGAAATGCGAAATTGCGACATGGAATTTTGGAGATCGTGACTTGGAGAGTCGAGATGCCTCGCAATAGGAATTCGCGACATGCGAAATCACGAAATGCCAAAATGCGAAAAACACCTTTTGGTGTAGGTTGTGGTCACCGTCAGTGGTCATGTGAGAGGGAGGAGATAACACCAAGCTAAGCTCCTTTTTGACGATTGTAACATGAAGAGTCGAGACTCTTCACCACAGGAATGTCGGAATGTCGAATTGCGAAATGGTGAATTCAACGTGATACCTTGTGCTTGTAATCCAATGATGTTGGATACTTGGAAATCTGATCGAAGGGCTACTCTTGATCTTCATAGTTAATCGATCAGTTACGATTCAGTTAGAAAAACTGAATCATGACTCTTGTATGGTTGGATATTTAGTTGTTGATGCGTCTTCTTGGAGTTTCACTAGTGTAACTGCTAGAAACAAATGATGGTTTCTGCCAGAGGACTCAAAGAGACTTCACGGTGATCGCCAGACAAAACAAAGAATCGTGAATACTGGAGAGGCTAAGGAATCTCGACATAACACCAAGTGATGATGGATGCATGGGTTGAAATTCCAGTGAAGCTGAAGAGTTGCAATGATAATCAGGCAGAGCACTCGACATGGGGAGAGCATGTAGAAGCATTGTGAAAAGAGGATGTAGTAGATGCACACAGTGAATAAAAATGAAGAACAAAGAAGAGATTGGCTATTGTTGAGAGTGATTTAGGTGTGTAGAAGGAGGCAGAGTGCAACAACTGAGATGTACAGAAGAGGAATGGTGCATTGAATGGACATGGCGCACAGAGCATAAAATGTAGAATAACAGAAAGCGCAAGGCAGGTGTGTAGGAAGACAGTGAGGCAGATAGAGCAGGGTAGTGTAGAAGAACAATGATGAGACTGGGAAGCCATTGATGAACATTTTATCACTGTAATAAGTTTCAATAGAAAAGATTGATATTTCAGGGTGGTAGGGAGGTGCTAGGGAGGATTGTTGTCCTCAGAGGTTCAAGTGGATGCTTGAACACGGGGAGTTGTAGATTCCATCTAGTTGCAGCCAGAGAAACCAGGGTGTCAGGGTGGTGCAAGAGAGAACTGTTTTTCTTTATTTTACAGGTTGGTGCATGTGTGACTGGAAGTTGATGCTTCCATCCAGTTGGTGCTGGAACACTTAGGGAATTGTTTCTTCCTTCTAGTCAGTGCTATAGAAACTAGGGAGTTGGTTCTTCCTTCTAGTGGGTGCTAGAGAAACCAGGGATTTTGTGCTTCCTTCTAGTGGGTGTTAGAGAAACCAAGGGAGTTGGTGTTTCCTTCTAGTGGGTGCTAGAGAAACCAGGGAGTTGGTGCTTCCCTCTAGTAGGTGCTAGAGAAAACAGAGAGTTGGTGCTCTCAACAAGTTGCAACCTACAAAACAAAGGTTGTATCCTCACAAGGAGTTGGAGCTCATATATATTATGATGTATATAATGTAAAGATTACTTATCATATAAATAAGAAGAGGTTTTTACCCTTTATGGGTTTCCTTAGGAAATATCTTCCTCTGTGTATCTCATATGTGTGAATAATGTTGAATGTTCTATTGCTTACTTCCCTGCATTATTGTGATTATCATTGAGTGCTCTGTAAAGAGTTTAAAATAAGAATAATTGTTTAAGCACGGTAACAACTGATTCATCCCCCCCTCTTAGTTGTCCAACAATTAGTATCATAGTGGGTTCCTTTTATTTAAAGGTAGATCTGTAAGCTTAAACATGACAAGTCATGAAGGGACTTTAGCTAGTAAGCCTCCTCTGTTTGATGGAACAAATTTTCCTTTTGGAAAGTTAGAATGAGAACATACCTAATGGCCTTAGGTGCTAATGTTTGGGAAGTAGTAGAGACTGGATACATAAAGCCTGTTGTGCTAGCTTCCAAGGATGATAAGTTAGAATTTATCTTTAATGCTAAGGGAATGAATGCTATCTTGAATAGACTTGCAGAAGCCAAGTTTGTAAAGGTAATGCATCTTCAAACTGCCAAAGAAATGTCTGATAAACTTATTAGCAGCTATGAAGGAAATGAGAAAGTAAAAGATGCCAAACTTCAAACATTTAGGTTGAATTTTGAACAACTAAAGATGAATGAAGATGAAATAGTTAGAAAGTATTTTTTAAGAGTTGAAGAACTTGTGAATTCCATGAAGGGTCTTGGTGAGAAGTTTGAAGAATCAATTTTAGTTCAGAAGATTTTAAGTTCTCTGCTTGATAAATTTAATCCAAAAGTCTCTGCAATAGAAGAACTAAATGATCTTAAAACTTTGTCCATTGATCAACTCCTAGGAACTTTAACTGCATATGAAATTAGAATCAACAAAGATAAATCCATTACTAGAGAAGCATCTTTTAAAGAAGACAAGGATACTGATTCAGATTTAGATGATATTGAGACAAAATTTGTGAGAAGGTTAAAGAAAGGATCATGAAAATATCAAGGCAAGCTTCCCCTCAAATTTTTTAACTGTGGTAAGATAGGTCACTTTGCAAATAAGTTTCCACACAAGAAGAAGGAACATAACTATGAAGGTGAAGAGAAGTAGAAATCCAAAAGATTTGATACAAAGAAAAGTTTATGTGTAAACAATGATGACTCCTCAGAAGACACTGATAGTGACTCTTCCTATGAAGATAAGGTAAATGAATTCATGCTTATGTCCAAAGAGGACTATGATAATAAAATCACATGAAGTTAGGCTAATGAAGAAGAAGTTGTGGTTGATATGGAAGGAGAACTGATCAACGCAGTGGAAGAGATTGACAGACTCAGAATTAAGAACATAAAGAAAAAAAAAATGTTGATACAGTTTGAGAAATGATCTGAAAATAGAAGGCTGACTTGTTATGCTATGCAAGCACCCCTACTTCATTAAAATAAACTTTACAGGACCTTGCTTCATGTGTTAAAAATATGCAATAAAAACTTATGTGTTAAGTTTTATGCTTCTTCTTGTAAATGCTTATGTGTGAGTAAATGTTCTTTTGAATGGTTAAATATGTGCTTTAAATCAATACACAGCAACACAACTTGCAGCAAATAGACCATCAAACGCACAACAAGAACAACATGATAAAGGAGTTCACCCCCCTACGGGCTACATCTCCTTGAGCCTCCATAATGGACTTGGCTCTCTGGGATTAATTAGTCAAAAGTTCTTTTACAAGCTCCTGCTCAACTCAAATGGAAAAAAAGACTGCACCATTGAGATCAGAACACATAAAACCCCCAAAAATGACTAATCACACTCTGAAAACGGATCATGGCTCATCCGGGCATGACCTCTTCTACATGTGGCCATAAGCTTCCCTGAGCTTCTCTTTGGCAAAAACACCTGTAAAAGTCTTCAAAAGCATCTGAAACCTGTCCCAATGTGTTCAGAGCATAGCAATTAGCCAAACATGATATTTAAATCACAGAAAACAGACATAGGCTCACCAAACCATGTCCTCGATCAAAAAGGGATGAAAGCTTCTTGGAGCTTCCTGAAACTTCAATGGTGAAAAACTTGCTGAAGAAGTCTTCAAATGGCTGTCAAAATGGCACCAATGGATCCAACACGTCCAAAAACCCCTGACTGGGCTTTTACGGCACTTCAATCGGCCAAACGGTGAAGAAGTTAGGCCTCTTCCATTTTCCTCCTTCAAGCTTTGCTGGAACTGGTTCTACAATTCGCACTCTTGTGCACATGAACCTGGAACAAGCTCCAAAACGCGCGTTTAAACCTGGCACCGAACGGTTTCGAAAACGGTCCAAACTGTAGGACGGTTAGGGCGCCTCCAGCCCCCAACCGCCTAGACCATGGTCACCTGGGTCATACGACCTCGGGCTAAAAAGAAAAGGCCAAACGGTTTTAAAACCGTGCCAACTTCTGAAACCGCATTCAAACTTCCGTGCTCCAAGTCATATGAAAAAAACCACGGGTTACATGGTTATAAACCCCGCGCATGGCATAAACCATTGGTTATAGTTTTAAACCTTGCGATAACACATGCTATATAAAATACATTATACAATGGTGTAAATCCCGCACAATGTATGGTAATACAATGTTATACATATAAAACTATACTATATGTTTTAAACCGCGYCATTCRTTGGGCTCCAYGGCATGGTCATATATATCGGAGCATAAAACCATGGGTCGGGGCTAAGCCCCGGCCCGCCCCCCTTTTCCAATATATATAACATTCAACATATATATAATATGCTCCGTAAATCAAACAAGGAACATTACATGGTGCGTTGGTAGGGCAGATATGTGAAGTCGTTTGCGGTGGGGAGGTCCGGGGGTCGAACCCCACGGCCTCCATAATCTTTTAACAAACAACCATATGAACCAATAAACGAGTGACACGTGGCGCCCTCGGATTGGGCCACGTGTCCTCACACCATTCGCCACACAAATGACACATGCCATCACCCGATTGGACAACCACCAACCAATAAAAACATGACACGTCATCCAACTGCCATGTCAACATGATGGTACGGCCCTGCCACGTGTCTGTACGGACTGTACGGACAGGTACAGTCAACATCTTTTTTTACCTGTTTGACTTTCCGAACAGATCGCCATATCTTTTGCTCCCGATGTCCGTTTGAGACGAAACGAATTGCGTTGGGTTCATGACGACGAGGGCTACAAACCCATTTGGTTTGAGGCAATTCCGAGAACGTTGCTTTTTGGGCTAAAATTTGACCCCTGGTCCAGATTTTGATCAAGAAAGACAACCAATAGCATGATGAAGACTTTGCTCTGCTAAAAGTGGAATTAGAAGAGGCAAATAAAATCGAGGTCATTATGAAACAACAGTTATCATAAAATAAGGCAAGCTGTAAAGCTCTGGAAGAAGTAGTGAAAACTAGGAAAGAGTTGGAGAAGTTTCAAGCCTTGTATCATCAGAATCTGTCAAGTATCAAAGCGTTAGAAGGATTAGCCACCATTATGAATCAACAAAGGAATCCAAAGTTGAAAATTGGTTTGGGTTATGAAGAGGGATCAAGTAGTGTTCATCCAAGCAACAAAGAATTCATTAAGTTTTTCAAATCTACAACCAATGACGACAACAAACCTCCAAAAGCAAAGGAAGATAGTCAACCGCCTAGGAGGAGTAAAGAAAAGGGTGCCATAAATAAATCTGTAGAACAAGGAAATAATACACTCCCTGGTCAAGGAAATCATCAACATGGAAGAAATCGATTTGCTCAAAGAAGACAACCATTTTCTAGGTACAAAGATGTTTTCTATGGATATTGTTTCTACTTCTTTAACTTTGGTCAAAAAGATGTAAATTGTTCCTTAAGACTTAGACATGATAAATTAAGATTTCCAAGGAAAAAATATATTCCATAACAAAGAATGATACAGCCAAGTAACAAACCATCATAGATTGCAAATTTCCAAATTAATTCTAGAGACATGCAACTGAGGAGGTCAAGAAATAATAAACAGTCAATGAGTACACAATGCTGCAATAATAACTTTGACTTATTGAACAATGAGATTGAATGATATAACTGTCACAACTTTGGCCACAAAGCTTCAAACTTGCATCTGAAGAATTACAAAGAAGATCCAAGGATAAAGTTCTTAGATAGAAAGGCCAACACATGAAAAAGGAAAGATAGTGAAAAATGTTGTCTCTCCCTTTCAACTCAAAAACAAAAGGCCTCCAAGAATATAGATAGTGGATGTTACAAACACATGATTGGAGACAAGGATAAGATTATGTCCATATGTAAAAGAAAAATAGGAAATGTGATACTTGAAAATGATGAACCAGGTAAAATCAAGGATAGAGGGATGGTGATTTTGAGTAATGACAAAGGAGATGCCTAGTATGTTCTGCTTGTGGATGGTCTGAAACATAATTTGCTTAGTACATGTCAAAAGTGTGATAGAGGTAGTGAAGAGGTGCTCACGTCCAAAGAGTGTAAGGTAAATTTAAACTTAGGACAAGTGGTGAATAAAGGGATAAGGAAAATTAATTATGTTGATATTGAATCCTCCCCTACAAGTAAAGAAGAAGACACAGATACAATAAAAGAATGTTCAGTTAGCATCTATCCCATGGAAGAAGTAGAAGAAGAATCATGTCATAAGATGGAAGATTAATTTTTGAAGGTTGAGAAGTCAAACACCGAAAGCAAGTTCTTAAATAGCTTCATGACCATGGATAATCTCTTGGATAGTCAGAGATCACCAACTAACAAATCTGGTATTGGATACAACAAGGAAGAAATCAGTACTCCTAAGAAACCTGATACAGGTCCTTCGTCTGTGAAAAAGAAAAGCAAGTATGAGAGTTGTTGTAGTGGTTTTTTCTTGTGATTGAATATGGTCATAAA
This sequence comes from Picea engelmannii, assembly GCA_009831015.1. Taxonomy (NCBI): domain Eukaryota; kingdom Viridiplantae; phylum Streptophyta; class Pinopsida; order Pinales; family Pinaceae; genus Picea; species Picea engelmannii. The sequence goes on from ML777045.1 coordinate 1,388,289, forward strand.
AGCCTTGGATTGTAGGGATCATGGGAGAGAAATGAAATTGCAGTAATAAAGATCGATGAGAATCAATGGGGAGATCCAAGGGTTTTTAAAAAGTACAAGCTACAATTGCGTAGTGTTTAAGTAGGACAATGAAATTTGCAGCAACAACATTATGATGTACAAAATTATATACATGACATTCTGTAGAGATAAAAAGAGGAAAGACCTTGTCAGGGAAATCTAACCTTTTAGAAACAAAGGAGGAAAACAATCAGAATAAGAGAGAGAACAATGACAGGGGGAGTCATCCAGTTATGACAAGAAAAGGTTGATGAAGGAGTCCCAGTAAAGAGAGGTGAGCAATATTGAGTCTTCTACAAAGGACACAGTTGAAGATGAAGATGAACAGGTCCAAGAATCAGAAGGAGAAGACTCTGGTTTAGATACAAATATTCTGCAGGGCTCAAATAAGAGAGTCCATCCTGTCAGGGGGAGTTTGTGTTGGTCTAATATCTGATACCTCTTAAACATACTACAACAGCTCGGGGCAAGCATGTTTTCTTTGACATTGATGTCAAAGGGGGTGAAAGGGAGTGGTACGAACCAGATGCTACAGTTAGAGGTCCAAACAGATTAGCGTAACCGTTCAAGGTTTCCATCAATTCCAAAGGGGGAGATTGTTGGCATGTTTACAAGAAGAGCGTGCTTGTCATTGATGGAAAGAATAACAACAATGATGGCATATCTACATGCAAGAACAACAACAATGATAGCATGCTTACAGTTATTGATGGAAAGAACAACAACGATGAAGGTATGGTTACAAGAAATAATAGTAGCGACGTTGGCAGGTTTACAGTTGGGAGACAACAATGGAAAATAGGAAGTCAAGGCAGATTAGCAGTGATGATGGCATGGAAAGATCAAAAGCGTAAACTCCATTTCATAGTTTTGGATACCGGGAGTTGGAGGAGTCAAGGAAGCAACTCATGACAGAAAATCGTGAAATGATAAACCACTCCATTTTGGAGTTTCAAATACTGGGAGTTGGAGGATTCAAGAGTTGAGACTCTTCATCACAGGAGTTCCAAAGTTGCGAAATGTGAAATGATGAAATCTCAAAACAAGCACATCAACAATGACTCCATTTCGGAGTTTTGCATACTGGGAAATCAGAGATCAAAGGAACTTTAACCTTTGAAGTAGCGAACCCCAAACTCTCAAAACAGACACGATGAAGGTTTGTGAAGCTTTGAAATCATGATAATATCTAGACCATTGGGTCCATAGGACATGTGGTGAAATATCGACATTTCACTGACTGGAAAGTCAAAGGAACAAGGTTCCCTTACCTCTCGAATTAGTGACATGCGAAATCGTGAAATGTCGAAATGCGAAAAAAAACTTTTGGTGTAGGTTTCGGATACCAGGAGTTGGAGTGTCAAAACACTTCACAACAGGAATGCTAAAATGTTGAAATGATGAAATGAGAAAAACACCTTTTAGTGTAGGTTTCAGATACCGGGAGTTGGAGTGTCGAAACACTTCACCACAAGAATGTTGAAATGATGAAACGCCAAAATGCGTTTTCGAATAAGGCTGTGGTCACAGCTAGTGGTCACATCTACGAAAGATGGAGGAAGGAGATAGTGCAACCAAGCTCCATTTTCCTGATCATGACTTGGAGGGTCGAGACCCTTCATCATAGGAATGCCAAAATGAGAAATTGCGACATGGAATTTCGAAGATCGCAACTTGGAGAGTTGAGATGCTTCGCAAAAGGAATTCACGACATGCGAAATCACGAAATGCCAAAATGCGAAAAACACCTTTTGGTGTAGGGTGTGGTCACCATCAGTGGTCATGTGACAGGGAGGAGCTAACACCAATCTAAGCTCATTTTCGACGATCGTAACATGAAGAGTCGAGACTCTTCACCACATGAATGTCGAAATGCTGAAGTGTCGAATTACAAAATGGAGAAATCAATGCGAGACATTGTGCTTGTAATCCAACGGTGTTGGAAACATGGAAATTTGATCGAAGGGCTGCTACTGCTCTTCACAGTTAATAGATCAGTTACGATTCTGTTAGAAAAACTGAATCATGACTCTTGGACGGTTGGCAATTTAGTTGCTGATGAGTCTTCTTGGAGATTCATAGTGTAACTGCTAGAAACAAATGATGGTTTCTTCCAGAGGACTCGAAGAGACTTCAGGGTGATCGCCAGAGAAGATGAAGAGTCTCAACTGTTGGATATGATAAGGAATCTCAACATAACACCCATTGATGATGGACACATGGGTTGAAATACTAGTGAAGTTGAAGAGTTGCAATGATAATCAGGCAGAGCACTCGACAAGGGGAGAGCATGTAGAAGCATTGTGAATAGAGGATGCAGTAGATGCACATAGTGAATAAAAACACAGAAAAAAGAAGAGATTGGCTATTGTTGAGAGTGATTCAGGTGTGTAGAATGAGGCAGAGTGTAGCAGCTAAGATGCATAGAAGAGGAATGGTGCATTGAATGGACATGGCGCACAGAGCATAAAAGGCAGAAGAATAGAAAGCACAAGGCATGTGTGCAGGAAGACAGTGAGGTAGACAAAGCAGGGCAGTGTAGCAGAATAGTGATGAGACTGGTAAGCCATTGATGAACATTATATCACTGTAATAAGTTTTAGTAGCAAAGATTGATATTTCAGGGTGCTAGGGAGGTGCTAGGGAGGACTTTTGTCCTCAGATTTTCAAGTGGGTTCTTGAACATAGGGAGTTGTAGCTTTCATCTGGTTGTAGCCAGAGAAACCAGGGTGGTAGGGTGGTGCAAGGGAGAAATGTTGTTCTCTGTTTTATAGGTCGATGGCTGTGTGAATGTAAGTTGGTGCTTCCATCCATTTGGTGCTGGAACACTTAGGGAGTTGTTGGTTCCTTCTAGTGGGTGCTAGAGAAACCAGGGAGTTGGTGCTTCCTTCTAGTAGGTGCTAGAGAAATAAGGGAGTTGGTCCTTCCTTCTAGTGGGTGCTAGAGAAACCAAGGGATTTGGTGCTTCCTTCTAGTGGGTGCTAGAGAAACTAGGGAGTTGGTGCTTCCTTCTAGTAGGTGCTAGAGAAAACACAGAGTTGGTGCTCTCAACAAGTTGCAACTTGCAAAACAGAGGTTGTAGACTCACAATGAGTTGGAGCTCATTTGTATGATAATGTATAGAATTTAAAGATTACTTATCATATATAGAAGAAGATGTTTTTATGCTTTATGGGTTTCCTCAGGAAATATCTGCCTCTGTGTATCTCATATGTGTGAATAATGTTGAATGTTTTATTTCTTACTTCCCTACATTATTGTGATTGTCATTGAGTGCTCTGTAAAGAATTTAAAATAAGCATAATTGTTTAAGCACAGTAACAACTGATTCACCCCCCACTCTCAGTTGTCCAACAATTGGTATCAAAGCAGGTTCCTTTTATTTAAAGGTAGATCTATAAGCTTAAACATGACAAGTCATGAAGGGACTTCAGCCAGTAAGCCTCCTTTGTTTGATGGAACAAATTTTTCCTTTTGAAAAGTTAGAATGAGAACATACCTAATGGCCTTATGTGTGGATCTTTGGGATGTAGTAGAGACTGGATACATAAAGCCTGTTGTGCTAGCTTCCAAGGATGATAATTTAGAATTTATCTTTAATGCTAAGGAAATGAATGTTATCTTTAATGGACTTGCAGAAGCTGAGTTTGTAAAGGTAATGCATCTTCAAACTGCCAAAGAAATGTGGGATAAACTTATTAGCAACTATGAAGGAAATGAGAAAGTAAAAGATGCCAAACTTCAAACATTTAGGTTGAAGTTTGAACAACTAAATATGAATGAAGATGAAACAATTAGCAAGTATTTTTTAACAGTTGAAGAACTTGTGAATGCCATGAAGGTTCTTGGTGAGAAGTTTGAAGAAACAATTTTAGTTTAGAATATTTTAAGATCTTTGCTTGATACATTTAATCCAAAAGTCTCTGCAATAGAAGACCTAAATGATCTTAAAACTATGTCCATTGATCAACTCCTAGGAACTTTAACTGCATATGAAATGATAATCAACAAAGATAAATCCATTACTAGAGAAGCATCTTTTAAAGAAGACAAGGATATTGATTCATATTTAGATGATATTGAGGAAACATTTGTGAGAAGGTTAAAGAAAGGATCAGGAAAATATCAAGGTAATCTTCCCCTCAAATGTTTTAACTGTGTTAAGATAGGTCACCTTGCAAATAAGTGTCTACACAAGAATAATGACTAGAACTCTAAAGGTGAAGAGAAGTACAAATCCAAAGGATTTGATAGAAAGAAAAGTTTATGTGTAAATAATGATGACTCGTCAGAAGACATCGATGGTGACTCTTCCTATGAAGATAAGGTAAATGACTTCATGCTTATGGCCAAAGAGGATTATGATAATAAAATAACAGGAAGTGAGGCTAATGAGGAAGAAGCTGTGGTTGATATGGAAGGAGAACTAATCAATGCACTGGAAGAGATTGACAGACTCAGAAATAAGAACACAAAGAAAAAACAATTGTTGATATAGTTCAAGAAACGCAGTAAACAACCTGATGAAGAATTTTCCCTGCTAAAAGTGGAATTAGAAGAGGCAAAGAAAATCAAGGACATTCTGAAACAATAGTTATCAGAAAAGAAGGCAAGTTGTAAATCTTTGGAAGAAGTAGTGAAAACTAGGAAAGAGTTGGAGAAGTTTCAAGCCTTGTATCATCAGAATATGTTAAGTATCAAAGCCTCAGAAGGATTAGCCACCATTCTGAATCAACAATGGAATCCAAAGTTGAAAACAGGTTTTGGTTATAAAGAGGGATCAAGTAGTGTTCATCGAAGAAACAAAGACTTCATCAAGTTTGTCAAATCTACAACCAATGACGACAACAAACCTCCAGAAACAAAGGAAGATAATCAACCTCCCAGGAGGAGTAAAGAAAAAGGTGCCATAACTGAATCTGTAGAACAAGGAAATAATACACTCCCTACTCAAGAAAATAATCAACATGGAAGAAATCGCTATACTTAAATAAGATAACCATTTTCCAGGGACAAAGAATTTTTCTATGGATATTGTTTCTACTGTTCTAACTTTGGTCACAAAGCTGTAAATTGTTCTTTAAGACTTAAACATGAGAAATTAAGATTTCCAAGGAAACAATATCTATCACAACAAACAATGATACATCCAAGTAACAAACCATCATAGATTGCAAATTTCCAAATTAAGTCTAGAGACATGCAACTGAGGAGGTCAAGAAATAATAAATAGTCAATGAGTTGACAATGCTACAACAATAACTTTGACCTATTCAACAATGAGATTGAATGCTATAACTATCACACCTTTGGCCACAAAGATGCAAACTGCCAACTGAAGAATTACAAAGTAGATCCAAGGATAAAGTTCTTAGATAGAAAGGCCAGCACATGGAAAAAGAAAGATAGTGAAAAATGTGGTCTAGGACCTTCAACTCAAGAACAAAAGGCCTCTGGGAATATAGATAGTGGATGTTCCAAACACATGACTGGAGACAAGGATAAGCTTCTTTCCACAAGTAAAAGAAAAACAGGATATGTGATCCTTGAAAATGATGAACCAGGTAAAATCAAGGATAGAGGGATGGTGAGTTTGAGTAATGACAAAGAAGATGCCCAGTACGTTTTGCTTGTGGATGGTCTGAAACATAATTTGCTCAGTACAAGTCAAAAGTGCGATAGAGGTAGTGAAGAGGTCCTCACATACAAAGAGTGTAAGGTAAATGTAAACTCAAGACAAGTGGTGAACAAAATCCTAAGGAAAATTAATGAAGTTGATATTGAATCCTCCCCTGCAAGTAAAGAAGAAGACACAGATACAATAAAAGAACGTTCAGTTAGCATCTATCCCATGGAAGAAGTAGAAGAAGAATCATGTCATAAGATGGAAGCTGAAGTTTTGAAGGTTGATAAGTCAAACACCCAAAGAAATTTATTAAACAACTACATGAGGCTGGATAAGCTCTTAGATAGTCAGAGATTACCAAATGACAAATCTGGTATTGGATACAACAAGGAAGAAATCAATACTCCTAAGAAACCTGATACAAGTCCTTCGTCTGTGAAAAAGAAAAGTAGGTATGAGAGTGGTTGTAGCGGTTTTTTCTTGTGATTGAATATGGTCATAAAAGCCTTGGATTGTAGGTATCATGGAAGAAAAAATAAATTGCAGTAATAAAGATCGATGAGAATCAATGGGGAGATCCACAGGTTATTTAAAAAGTACAAGCTACAATTGCACAGTGTTCAAGTAGGACAACAACATTCACAGCAACAACATTCTGATGTACAAAATTATATACATGACATTCTGTAGAGATAACAAGAGGAAAGACCTTGTCAGGGAAATCTAACCTTTTAGAAACAAAGGAGGAAAACAATTAGAAGTAGAGAGAGAATAGTGACAGGGGGAGTCATCCAGTTATGACAAGAAAAGGTTGATGAAGGAGTCCCAATAAAGAGAGGTGAGCAATATTGAGTCTGCTATAGAGGTTATAGTTGAAGATGAAGATGAATAGGTCCAAGAATTAGAAGGAGACGACTCTGGTTTAGACACAAATATTCTGCAATCCTCAAGTAAGAGAGTCCATCCTGTCAGGGGGAGTTTGTGTTGGTTTAATATCTGATACCTCTTAAATATACTGCAACAACTTGGGGGGAGCATGTTTTCTTTAACATTGATGTCAAAGGGGGAGAAAAGGAGTGGTCTGGATCGGATGCTACAGTTGGAGGTCCAAATAGATTAGCGCAGCTGTTCAGGGTTGCCATCAATGCTAAAGGGGGAGATTGTTGGCATGTTTACAAGAAGATCATGCTTTTCATTGATGGAAAGAAAATCAACAACGATGGCATGTCTACAGGCAAGAATAGTAGCAACGATAGCATGCTTACAGTTATTGATGGAAAGAACAATAACGACGAGGGTATGGTTACAGGAAATAATAGTAGCGACGTTGGCAGGTTTAAAATTGGGAGACAACGATGGAAAATAGGAAGGCAAGGAAGATCAACAACGATGATGGCATGGAGGAGTAAAGAGTCGAGACTCTTCATCACATGAGTCCCGAAGTTGTGAAATTTGAAACGATGAAATACTGAAACAGGCACATTAACAAAGACTCCATTTTGGAGTTTTGTAGACCGGGAATTTAGAGTTTTTGATACGGGGAGTTGGAGGAGTCAAGAGTCGAGAATCTTCATCACAGCAGTCCTGAAGTTGCGAAATGTGAAATGTCAAAATCTCAAAACAAGCACATTAACAATGAATCCATTTCAGAGTTTTGCATACCGGGAAATTAGAGATCAAAGGAACTTTAACCTTTGAAGTAGCGAACCACGAAATCCTGAAACAGACACGATGAAGGCCCGTGAAGTTTCAAAATCATGATAAGATCTAGACCGTTGGGTCCATAGGATACGTGGATAAAGATTTTCATTTCGATGATTGGAAAGTCAAAATAACAAGGCTCCCTAACCTCTCGAATTTGCGACATGCGAAATCGCGAAATGATGAAATGCGAAAAACACCTTTTGGTGTAGGTTTCAGACACTGGGAGTTGGAGTGTCGAAATACTTCACCACAAGAATGTCAAAATGTCGAAATGCTGAAATGTGAAAAACAAATTTTGGTGTAGGTTTCGGATACTAGGAGTTGGAGTGTCGAAACACTTCACCACAGGAATGCTGAAATGATGAAACGCTGAAATGCGTTTTTGAATAAGGCTATGGTCACAACCAATGGTCACATCTGTGGAAGATGGAGGAAGGAGATAGTGAAACCAAGCTCCATTTCAGTGATCGTGACTTGGAGTGTTGAGACCCTTCATCATAGGAATGCCAAAATGAAAAATTGTGACATGGAATTTCAGAGATCACAACTTGGAGAGTTGCGATGTCTCGCAACAGGAATTCACAACATGCGAAATCACAAAATGCCGAAATGAAAAAAACACCTTTTGGTGTAGGTTGTGGTCATCGTCAATGGTCATGTGTAAGAGACGAGATAACACCAAGCTAATCTCCTTTTCAACGATCGTAACATGAAGAGTCGAGACTCTTCACCATAGGAATGTTGGAATGCCAAATTGTGAAATGGAAAAATCAACGCGAGACACTGTGTTTTTAATCCAATGATGTTGGATTCTTAGAAATATGATCAAAGGGATAGTATTGCTCTTCATAGTTAATCGATCAGTTACGATTCAGTTAGCAGAACTGAATCATGACTCTTGGATGGTTGTCTATTCAGTTGTTGATGCGTCTTCTTGGAGGTTCATAGTGTAACCACTAGAAATGACTGATGGTTTCTGCCAGGGGACTCGAAGAGACTTCAGGGTGATCGCTAGAGAAGACAAAGAGTCTCAACTACTGGAGAAGCTAAGGAATCTTGACATAACACCCAGTGATGATGTATGCATGGGTTGAACCGCCAGTGAAGCTGAAGAGTTGCAATGATAATCAAGAAGAGCACTCAACATGGGGAGAGCATGTAGAAGCATTGTGAATAGAGGATGTAGTATATGCACACAATGAATAAAAATGAAGAACAGAGAAGAGATTGGTTGTTGTTGAGAGTGATTCAGGTGTGTAGAAGGAGGCAGAGTGCAACAACTGGGATGAACAGAAGAGGAATGGTGAATTGAATGGACATGGCCCACAAATCATAAAAGGAAGAAGAACAGAAATCGCAAGGCATGTGTGCAGGAAGACAGTGAAGCAGACAGAGCATGGCAGTGTAGAAGAACAGTGATGAGACTGGTAAGCCATTGATGAACATTATATCACTGTAATAATTTTTAGTAGAAAATATTGATATTTCAGGGTGGTAGGGAGGTTCTAGGTAGGATTGTTGTCCTCAGAGGTTCAAGTGGGTTCTTGAACACAGGGAGTTGTAGCTTCCACCTGGTTTCATCTAGAGAAACTAGGGTGGTAGGGTGGTGCAAGGGAGAATCATTGTTCTCTATTTTACAGGTTGGTTCCTGTGTGATTGGAAGTTGGTGCTGGAACACTTAGGGAGTTGTTGGTTCCTTCTAGTGGGTGCTAGAGAAACCAGGGAGTTGGTGCTTCCTTCTAGTGGGTGCTAGAGAAACTAGGGAGTTATTTCTTCCTTCTAGTGGTTGCTAGAGAAACTAAGGGAGTTGGTGCTTCCTTCTAGTGGGTTCTAGAGAAACCGGGGAGTTGGTGCTTCCTTCTAGTAGATGCTAGAGAAAACAGAGAGTTGGTGCTCTCAACAAGTTGCATCTTGCAAAACAGAGGTTGTAGCCTCACAATGAGTTGGAGCTCATATGTATGATAATGTATAGAATGTAACTATTACCTATCATATAAAGAAGAAGAGCTTTTTCACTTTATGGGTTTCCTCAAGAAATACCTGCCTCTATGTATCTCATATGTGTAAATAATGTTGAATGTTCTATTGCTTACATCCCTGCATTATTGTGATTGTCATTGAGTGCTCTGGAAAGAGTTTAGAATAAGCATAATTGTTTAATCATGGTAACAACTGATTCACCCCCCCCCCCACCCCACTCTCAGTTGTCCAACATGGGACTGAAAAAATGTTTCATTGAGGAAGGAGGTGCAACACACACCCTACAAAGGCACCCATAAATGAGAAAATATGATCCCTTGTATGTCATGAAAATCATTGACCTATGTATTCTAAACCCATATCCAACTCATCATCCACTACATAACATTTAAAATCCATCCTTTGGAGAACCCCCTACTTGAGGTTTTTGGTATACCCATTAAGACTTTTATGGCACCCCTCCCATACCTAAACGTGGTCAATTGTTTAGGGTCTTGGAGCATTTATTTAATTTGATGAGGTAGTTTCGATGAAAATGTTTAGGTGCCTTTCTTATTGTATGTGGTTTATACTTGTCATGATATATTTGAATTGAGATCTTTGGAGGGCGTGCCCTTTTGTTTTGAAGGACCTTGCTTGGTGTCCAGTTTTGGGAGAACAAGACTAGATTGGTCTTCCTTGGGGAAATAAGCCCATAGGTTGGATGTTATAGGACCACACACTAGATTATAGAGAAATGAATTTGGAGGCTTGCATGGCATCATGGAGGATATTACCCAGCCCATATTACCAAAACAACATTCCTAGGAGAGACAAAAGTGCAACTTTTGTAGGCTTGATGACATGCTTGAGGGGGTTTAGTGGTGATGGAGTTATTGCGCATTAAAATTTTTTATGTTTTGACGGCAGGATACATATATTGACCCTAAAAAATGAAGAGGAGGCTCATGGATCCCCAACGACCTCTTTCTTCTTCTCCAACGACTTGGAAAAGTGTCGAAATGTCCCCTAAAGGGGTGACATCATCTTACTTTTAGGGTTTTCTAATGTGTTAAAGTGAAAATTAAATATTATGATTTGGTTCAAGGGGAAATATAAGGGGTGTTGACCCCTTATCTTATGTTTTACCCTTTCTAAGTGGAAAAAGTATGTTTTAATACTTTTTTATAAATAGAGATCGCATGACTCTCATTCGATTACATAACTCTCCCATGCTGAGAAGTACTTGGCTGAAATTTTCTCTACCCTTGGGGTTTTCTCTCCCTATTGAAATTTTTCATGTTTTAATTTGATATTTGTGGAAGTAAGTGGTGCGCTACCTCCTATGGATAGTTTCTCTTGCATATAGCTAGATAACTCTTGGCAAAGTAGAAGTTTATCTTGTTAATTCTTGCTCTAGTTGAAGGGTTTCATCTTGTTATTGTCTCATTTTATTAGTTTCAAGGTTAAATTGTTGAATGTATTGGGGAGTATAAGTGCATAGAACCCCACTAATCTCATCAATTTTGTCTTGGAAATAATTTAATACTTAAGGAAGTGCTAGGAGAAGTAAAAGGGATTACACCCTTCTAGCACTTTTTTAGTTAGCTTTACTTTCCTTAAGGAGTAAGAGGGATTATAGCCCCAAGGAATTAGTGTATTTAAATCACTCTTTTACTCCATAACCCAATATTAAAGTCACTAATCATTTATTTATTTTCATTGCAGAAATAAAATAGTTCATTGGGAAACGTGAATTTTTGTCATTTCAACTTTCTGCAATTTTTGTTTTGTTCCTTGTTCCTAAAGCACCTCTTAGCCACTAGGTTGTCCCCTCTAAAGGGATATTGATATATGTTTTTATAAAATTTCGTATTCATCCATTAGGGTTGCATAAAACTTAACACTCGTTCACTTATAACTTAGTTTTCAACTGTCATAATTATTTAAGAGTTTGCCACTTTCATCTACTTGGCCCAGCGCAATGTTTGGGTGGATTCTTTATGAGTTTTGGTGGTTGAATTCACTAATGTAACAAGAAGTTTTGTACAACCATAAGGATGAAAAATATTTCTTCAAAAACCTTTTTTTAGATCCTTCTTTCATTGCTAATGTCTTATGCTATCTTTATTGGGTTGATCTCGTTGTTTCTAGTTTATCTCTTTCTCTTTAAACTAGAATTTTAGCAACCTGTTTTGCAGCATTGATTATCATTTTTATTGCTGATATATATTGTTACTAATATCTGCAATTAGATACAAAAATATTAACATTATTTTCCATCATATACTTGGACTTGTATCATTGTTTTCCTTGTGTCTCGAGCATGTACAGTCAACATTTGCAATGTCTACTACTTCTTGCAAACTCTTGGCTACCATCAATACCTTAATCAAGCCCTTATACACACATAGAGCCTTGAACTATAGGGGAATTCATTCAGAAATTACACTTTCCATCTCATTTCCCCCTAGGGTAACCGAGATTCCCCCTTGAGATGACCACTTCACCTCTAAAGTGAGGGGAATACTTGCCTAAGGTGACAGTGGGTAGGTTCTCTCTTATATATCACCATTTGGTGGTTGCGTTGGGTTTTTCCCAACCTACAACGTGTGTGATAACAAACATAATTCAACTTAGCCAAAGTTCTTTCTCTTCACAAGTGGTGATGGTTATGATAAATGATGTTTCATGGCGAGTGTGTCTAGATTATAGATAGCTCAATAAATTGACCATCAAAGATAAGTTTTCTATTAATGGCAATGATGAATTATTAGATGAATTGCATGGAGAAATTGTCTCTAGTAAATTGGATCTTATTTCGAGATATTATCAAATTAGAACGAGCCTGGAAGACATTCCAAAAACAAGATTTAGAACACATGAAGGTCATTATTATTTTTTGGTTATGCCATTTTGACTTACTAATGCACATTCAACATTTCAAATATTGATGAATTATGTTTTCAAGCCCCTCCTTATAAATTTTTTGTTGGTATTTTTTGATGAAATACTAATCTACAACAAATATTGGGAAGATAATTTACAACATGTTGATGGAGTATTACAACTATTGGAAGAGATTTTTTTATGAAAAGCCTTCCAAGTGTGCCTTTGGGGTTCAAGAAGTGGCATATTTGTGTCATATTGTATTTCATGAAGGTGTAAAAGTGGACCCTAACAAAATTAAAGCTATGAGAGAATGTCCAATTCCCAAAACATTGAAGAAAATTAGAGGATTGAAAGGATTGAAAGGATATTACATCAAGTTTGTAAAGAACTATGGTACAAATCTTGTCATGGCCACACCTAAATTCACAAAAAACATTTATTGTGCAGTGTGATGCATTATTCCATTGCATTGATGCAGTTTTAATGTAACCATGAAGTCCTTTTTCCTTTCAAAGTAGAAAAATGAAAGGAAAAAACTTATTCAAACCAATTTATGAAAACAAAATTTTGGACATACTACATGCAATTAATAAATAGTTCCCTTACCCAATAGGAAGACACTTCAAAGTAAAAACAGATCATGATAGTTTGAATTAGTTCTTGGAGCAATGATTATATTCAAAAGAGAAACACGAATGGATTACAAAGATTTATCCAAAATGGATCTAGGAAGTTCTAAAAATCAAATTTCTTAGAATCAAACAAAACTAGTGCCATTACATCCGGCTCGTTGCACCATTTCGGCCAACTATATATTTTTTCATGAAAATGGACACTGTATGTGAACGTTATTGCATTTTGATTGATTTCCCAAACACGGAAAAGACGTCAACTGGTCAAAGTCAACAATCAACAAGTCATATTGCTGACATATGGAGTACGTCATCATGACATCAAAATCAAGTCATGATGATGTTAGCAAGGACATTTGGCAGCACGAGGAGGTGACATGTGTCACTCATTTTTGGCATTTTCAAGGGATGATGTGGACCAACAAAAAAATTGACACATGGAACTATATGATCATGACACGTGGTTATACAAAATGATGACATGGCACAGTGATAGTTCAACTCATGGCAGTAAGGTTGCTAACGTGGTAGGATGATGTGGTAGTATGAGTGATGAAATGGAGGATGTCTGGGAAGGTGACTTGGTACTACAAATGATGACATGGCAGGCTCAGGGTATGACATGTAGTTGTATGAAAGTGACATGGTAGGATGACAAGATGGTGATGTGGTGTTGACTATGTCAGTGGCTGGACTATACAGTCCAATCACAGGGTGGCAACTTGCCCAATCAGAGGGCACCACTTGCCACCCATGATTTGGCCAAGGTTGGCTAGGTGAAAAATTTGTTACCTCTATTGGAATCGATCACCCGACCTCCACACATAGAAAAGAATTCACAACCATCGATAGACCTACTAGACTACACATGGGACTTAACCCCTAACCGACACATATTAGTTTTAAGTTGATATGGGAAGATGTTTTGGGATAATCCCCGGTTGGCGAGGGATAGCCTGACCGACCAACTCCTATGGCCAGGGGTTAGCACCGGTAGGTAGGGCACAAAGGGGCCTAACCATAGGACACATGGACGCCATATGAATAGAGAAAAGGGCTATACCGAAGGTTTAGGGGCCAACACGTAGCGCTCGGCCATATGTCATCACCCATATTGCTAGGGGCCCAGAAAAGAGGGGCTAGCATGCCAATTTGCCAATGTTTGGCTTTTTGACTATATATTATGGAATTTTTTGGTTTTAAAGCCTGATTTTAGTGGATTTTGGCCATTCTTGGGGGATTTGAAGCCCAAAAAGAGGCCAGATATTGGGGGAAAGTTGTGATTTTATTATCAACTAAAAATCCTATAAAATCCAGGTGTTTTTGATAGTCCAAGGAGGTTCAGAAACAATAGAATTATTAAGAGTTTGGGAGCTAAATACATTTTTATGCAGGGAAGCCATTGAGGAGGGGAGATTTTGAGGCCAATTCTCAGAGCTACACTCAACCTTTTTCGGTGTCTTCATTTGTGTTGTATTCATGAGTCCGAGAAAAACAAAACTAGACCAACTTGTAATCTTTTTGATGCAATTTTGATGTACTTTTGAAGAATTGAAGAGAAATAAGAAATGCCTCCCCATTGCGAAAAAGGCCTGGAGATGTAGGCAACCTTGCCAAACTCCATTATCAATATTTTTGTTACTTATGTTTACTTTATGATATGCATTATTTATGATGGCTGCAATATTATTTCATTAAGATATTCTTCTTTTCATAATTCCTAGGTGGTAATTTAACACATGCTGGAAACTCAACCAAGTATTTTAAAGATTATTTCTGGATCAAGTGGTATCAGAGCAGGTTGACAGTTGGTTAGTTGAGTTTTCATGATTACCATGGAAAATCTAAGTCATCGTGAAGGTGAAATTGTAGAAGGAGATCCTGAGATTGGATCGAGAAAGAGGGCATCTCAAAGTGAGAAGATGACATCTGAAGAAGGAATGTCTCAGAATGAGATAGAGTTTCAAAATACTCTCTTCGTGATGTATAAGATGGTAAAGGTCTTATATGATGATTAATTTGAAATAAAGAGGCCTTTTCAAGGGGAATAGTAAAAAAAAGACAAAAATGAAGAAGGAGAAGATCCTCCTAAACCTCCTCCTTCACCTCCTTCATCTCCATCTTATTCTTCTTCAAGTACAAGTTCAACTTCTACTGTAAGAAAACATTCTCATAAACATAAGCATGATATTCCATTACTTAAGCTTGATGTAAAATTTTATTTACCCATGTATGATGGTGAATTCAATGATGAGAGGCTTCATAAATGGGTCAGATGGATGGAGTTTTATTGCAATGTGCAACAAATCAAAGATGAGGTAACCCAAATTAAATTGGCATCGCTTCATCTTGCAGGCACCACACTCATATGGTGGAAGAGGAAATTGCAACATGGTACTCAACAAGTTGGTAATGTATTTCCATCATGGCAATATTTTGTTTTTGCACTTAGAAAGTAGTTTTATCCTTTGGGTTATAAGGAAAATTCTTTAATTGAATGGAAAAGTGTTAAATTAAAGAAAAGTACAAACAGTTCAAGAATACACAGATGAATTTTGTAAGATGACATTAATGTGAAATATCCCATTACATACACAAGAAACTCTTATGAAGTTTATAGGAGGATTCCATGCACACATTCGTAACACTGTATTTATGTTTGGACCTACTAATATTAATGAGGTTTATGTTCAAGAAATGTACATTGAAGCAGGGAAAACAAGAGTAGGTGTATAAGGGGATTCATCATCAAGGAAAGAAGACAAAAGAAATGGGAATTGAAAGAAAGAAAATTCAATGACCTTTAATGAAGAGAAGCTCTCTTGCAAGCATTGAAAGAACGAAGGGCATGATGATGACCATTGCTGGAAATTGCATCTAGAGAAGAAATCAAAGTGGCTCAGAGAGAGGAAAGGGAACAAAAAAAATACAAAAACATGGCCAATAGACTTGGGGTATGATTTAGGTGATGAGACTAAGATCAAAATAGTTGGTGTTACCCATGATTTTGGTCATCATGATGGTGTATTGATGGTGGTGTACTCAGGCTCCTCATAAGCACTTTCTCCTAAGAAAATTTATATTCATCTCTTCCTAGAAAACTCATTTTTGAAGAGAGTTCGCAGGTTGCTAGTATCCCAGGGTACGATAATGACCCATTCTCATAGGCTACCTTAAGCTGGGGTGCAAACTTATCACACTTTGTAACATAGCTAGGGTGCGAACCTTCTCTAAAGCATGGAAAAAGATGAATTCTCGATGGTTCTAGAAGGGAATCTTCTAGAAGAATGGGTTGGCATTCCAATGGTTATCCTTGTACTGGATTCCCTGATATTGTGGGATCATTATTATCTAAGTAGCCATCTCATTCTCTCCTATATATTGATGGAATTCTCATGGAAAAGGTTAAGCAAGATTCATTGGAGAATTGGTGAAAGAATTGTGTGAAGGACTTAGCTTGAACAGTAGCTTGAAGACTCGAGCAAGTTTATCAAGAGGTTTTGATCTTCTTCATGCAAGGATCGAGCAAGTGTGTGTGTTGGAGAAAACATCCATTGAAAGGAATCTTGCGACATCAAGGTGATCAGGTTGTAATCTTTACTTTAAATTAATATGATACAGTGGCATGTCTCTTTCCCATAAAGCGATTCTCACTTTATTGTGTAATTCCTTGATCATACACATAAGTTGATAGTTGGATATATTTTTCTATATTCACTTTGGTTGGTTTGTGTTGTCTTGGTCTTGACCTCATGAGAGCATCGGAGCGAAGCGGGAGCAACAGAGACCCTAGGAATCGATACAAAGGTATGTTACTTGTTCCTTCCTACTAGCTAATTCAATGGTCAAAACTTAGGGAAAGAGCCATGTCCTGTCCTATTTTTTTCTAGATCTAGGTGGATCTAGGGAGATCTGTTAGTGTCCGCACCTATTGATTAGTCCGATAACAAAATTGGTGACTCCACTGGGGAACATCCCATTTTCTTTGTGGTTTTTGGTATTTTTCCATGGCCATTTGCTCTTGTTTTACCTTTCTCCTTTCATATCAATCTCTGAGTCTTCAAGATACCCTGATAGACCCTCTGGGTCCAGAGGCCTCTTTAAATTTTGCGTCTTTTACCAAGAATTTGACTAGTTTCAGACATTCTCGCACTGCACTCCATAGTAGCCTGCGAGAACATATTGAGTTCACACCCTGCCTTTAATTTTAGTGCGAGGTTCTCGCACTCTGCTCAAAGCTCACCTGCAAGAATCGCTCATTCTCGCACTGTGTAATATTGCCAGCCTGCGAACTCATTTTTAAAATTTTTGCTTTAAGATTTTGGCATCTTCAACTGCCCAAATCAGTCTAGGTGCCTCAAAAGAGTTTCTTGAACCCTTGATTGATGTTCTCTTGTCTTCGTTTCTTGTGTATGAACAGTCTTAGGATTTCAAAAGCTCTTCCTATCACATTTTTCTTGACTTTCGTTTCTTGACTTTACTTGGCAAAGATATACTCTCTGATTTCAGAATCTAAGTGTGCTTGTTTGGTTAAGGACCAACGATCGGTTGAAAGTTGAGCTTCATTGTCTTTATCATTTGCCCATTGTTTGAAAGATCATTTTTCTTATGCAATTGAAAAGACTAGATTGGTTTGCTTGTTATTTTTGTTTCCATTTAAAGAGTGGTTTGGGTTTTTTATCATTGCTTGTTTATTGGTTTTTGATTTTCTATACTCTCACCATTAGGGTGTAGGTCCTTTTTGAAAAGTGAACAAACATTTTTCTTTCAAAATCATTTTCGTTTTTGAAAACATTGAAAATCAATTGTTGAAATTATTGAAAAAGAAACAATAGAGAATTGTTATTGATGTGTGATTTGTTGCATTTGCATTTTGAAGGAAATTGTGTCTTGTAGTTCAAAGTTTGATCCAGAAAACTTCTCTCTCCCTCCCATACATAGGATTCATTGAACGGAAATCGATATATTTTTCATTCTCATCCATGCATCGTTGGGTCAAAGTCTTGTACAACATCAGTTTCATCTCCATTTCCTTTGAGTAAATAACAACTCTTAATAACACTGCGCAATTGTAAAATTTACCTAGTAACTCTTTTCTAGGGCTCTATTACACCAACATTTAGCTAGGCTAGTGCTTTGGAATAGGAAGAGAGATACACTCTCCAAAGCACAAAACACACAATAGCATCTTGTGTTAAGGAGTGTTAAATTCCATTTGCAACATCTTGTCCTGGGAAGCCCTTCTAACACAAGGGTCAAACACGAGGTTGCATTGATATTGACAAAGTTACTCACCCTGCTTTGTTGATATCAGTGTAGATATTGAACGTATTACAAGGATCACTCAGAGGTATACCCACAATGATGAGTGGAAGCCTTTTTGATTGATTTCGGGCTAGACACCCTGCCGTTGCATGTGGATTAGACTGTCGATTGTCCCCCTAGGATTTATTGTTGTTGGTGGTAACCTTAGTGGCCTATCTTTCTAGGTTCTTACACAAGGTGACTGTGAAGGGGAAAGTCTTCACGGTACCTAGAATTGATGTTGACCAAAATCACTCAGGCTCCTTGGAGGGTATACCCATGATTATGTGTGGGAGCTTGCACCAGGGTGTAAGTCCGTTAAGCAGGTCGTCAGCATAACTTTTCCACCCTAGCCCAGCCCCTTCTCATCTCATTGTTGTGACGCTGGATTTCATCACCAACTAGTGTCTTCGAAATTAGAAGGTCTTGTTTGCTTGGTGTTGCTTCCTAGATTTTGTTTACTAGCGCGTGTTGATTTTACCAAAGTTGACCATACGGTTTTCTTCGTGAAGTTTGTCACTCGTTTACAATAGCTCCTCCATGTCATTCATGTAGAATGCAGGGCTTATCTCCAGAGCATCTGGAAGGTTCTCAACCCTTTCCTACAAGTACACCTGAGGGATCTCCTCGGCAAAGTGAGGTCATAGTCGTCACCACGCCACAAGTGGAATGCACTGACTCTCTAGAATATGTTTGAATTACAAATACTGGAGAGGACTTTCGACTTCACCGTGATTCTGAGCGACCATTTAAGTCACTGAATTATTCTGAAGACTTAGTTGTTACATCTTCTGGATCACCAGTTGGACCCTTTCCAGGCATAGAAGGCCAAGATATTTTTTGGTCTAAAGGTGTTTTCCGATGGGTCCTTTTTGGTCCAGGTTCACCTATGATTTCTGAAATCAACCCACCTGTGATTTCTGAAATCTCTAGTCCAGAGACAGTACCATTGACTATCGCTTATCACTTTACCATCCCTACCAAAATGGCCCATCTTACAGATACTACGAGTGTTCCAACCGGGTTTACTGTGGTTATTCTTTCTCCCATCAACACACCGCGAACGCCCAACGTCACTCCAACACTCCCACCCGAATACTGTGTGTTGAATGCTTCCATTCCAACTCCTATGCAAACCCCATCTGGCTCTCCTAGTGGTCCTTGTTCTTCTGGGCACTCTCTTCCCGGTTTTATTCCAACACTCCCTCAATTTCCTTTTGGATGACCTTCTTCATCTTCCACTGGTAGTCTTAATCCTAATGGAACTATTCCATCATTCACTCCCAATTACCAGATTCCAGTTGGTGGACAATTTCACCAAGGTGGTATGACTCAACCCCCTCTTAGCGGGAAAATTCCTTTTGGAATGCACATCCAAATTGGAACACAACCCCCAATTGGAACACCACCTTCGATGGGAGGCCCAACCCCACCTTATGGGAAAAACATACCTCCCTCCTTGGCCTAGTATTGGAATCAGTTGATACAACATCCTCCTCAATCGACTGGGGGGCAGTAGTTTATATCTGCATCCGTAATACCCCCTAGTATGGGCCAACCATATCCAGGTTCGTTCAATCCCATTTGGGGGGTGAATTCTCAAACTCATGTCCCTGTTCCAGGATACAATCCTATGAGCTACTATCCTCTCCAACCACCACCGAATCTACCTGGGTCTTCACATTATATGCAAACTTTTTATGGTCCTACTGGTTTGTCGACCATACTTCCTCCCCAAAGCCACCAGTACCCACAAGTGAATCGACAGTTACCCTTCATAGCCACTTTGGATCTTCCAGATTTGTCAAGGATTTTAAATGATCCAATTTGTCACTCTCCCCAATGGCCTGCTATACCTGCCAAGCTACCATCGGACATTCCCAAATTCGATTGTAAAGTGGGAGAGGACCCAAACAATAATGTTATGACTTTTTACCTATGGTGTTCATCCCTTGAACTCTTATCTTGACCTCAATATCGTCCTCAATATCTTGAGCTCGTTTACTCCCAAACGAGAACCCTTTACGATTTACTACCTGACTTACCTCATCCTTCCACTTCCACCACTTCAACTACTCCAGCTGCTTCGCATGCGGCTGACGGTGTGATTGGTACTTTCCAGGGCCAACCACATTTTGCCTCAAGTAAAAACCCCAAACCTACTTCTTCTAATGTTCAAAATGCTTCGTCTCCTGCCCCTCCCACCAGCAAGACTTCTGAGGTAAATGTTGTCCAATCTACCCTAGTTGGTAAAAAAAAATCTAAAAAGGGGAGAGGTAAGAATAAGGAGGACAAAAATACTTCTCAAGCAGAGTGAACCAAAACTACACTTGTTGAATAACGGGATACGCGCAAACCTCTCTACCCTTGTCTTATCTGTGGTGATGATCACTACACGAAGGATTTTCCACGATGCGTCGAGGTCACTAAGTTCCTTCAAGGAGCTCCAAAACCACTTGCTTCATCCATTTTGTCCCAACCCTTCTTGTCTCAACAACAGGCTCAGTTGGTCATTCATGACCAACCCTCATCTTCTACTACATCCTATGTTTTGATGTGTACTGGCGATTCAAAAAAGAATGACGTTGCACTCACTACTCGAGCCAAAGATTATTCCCCCACTAAAGAGAAGGTTGATGATCTACCGCCTTCCTCG
The DNA here is from genome assembly GCA_009831015.1 of Picea engelmannii. Taxonomy (NCBI): domain Eukaryota; kingdom Viridiplantae; phylum Streptophyta; class Pinopsida; order Pinales; family Pinaceae; genus Picea; species Picea engelmannii. Next base: position 1,409,122 of record ML777045.1, read on the forward strand.
ATACAACCCTCTCCTGCGACTCCACCTACCAACGGTCCTCTTCATCTCGAATGACCGAGCCTCGACACATTTCTGCAACCCCCCCCAAAGGGCGTCGTTCAGAAATAGGCTTGCAATCCTCATGCTCATGCCACCTAGAACTACAACATTGTTGAAGATCTGGCCCAAGCACCTTCTGTGATGTTATCCCTTGAAGTCCTTCAAACGTGTCCTGCACAACAGAAGGCACTATTGAAAGCTATCGATGGAATCGACCTGACGGATATGAATTTAATAATCTTTGACTTGGAAGATCACATTCCAAGGTTATCCCCTTGACTCGCATTCCAGATCCAAGTGATTGTCTCTAACAAAAACATTTACCAAACCATTATCGACAAGGGTGCCTCGACGTGTGTCATGTCCCTTACTTGCTGGAAATCCATTGGTTCTCCTTCTTTGAATGAATCCTAGAACACTCTTAAATCCTTCAATGGCTCCGGTTTTAATCCCTACAGTGTCCTTCCTTCGTTTCCCATCACGTTAGAAGGAAAAACAGTCCAAGTCGAAGTGGAAGTCTTTGACACTCCCCTTGATTACAATCTTCTACTTGGCCACAGCTGGATCGATTCCATGCACGCAATTCTGTTGACCCTTTTCCGTGTGGTACATTTCCCACATCAAGGTAAGGTCGTCACCATCGATCAACTAGCCTTATTTAATTTGGATACGCATAATAGAAACGTACCATTCATCGCTAAAACCCCTCCGGGTTATGAGAATGTCGGTGTAGGCCTGCTAAAAGACTCTTCCTTAATGGGTACTTTCCCCATTCCACCGCTCGATGTTCCACGCTCGTCTGTTGCTTCCATAAACATGATCTCCACCTTGCCTCATGAACTTCCTGTGTCTCATGACCCCTGGATAGTACCTCACCCTGGAGATCATCTTTGTTACAGTGACAAAATGTTGTTAAGTCCGGTTGCATCTGCCTATCAGGCCATTCAATCGACAACTCCTTCTACCCCCTCTCTTGGTGAGATGTCTCCAGATCCTTTCCATGTCATTTTTCCCACTGACGAAATGATCATGTCTGTCATGGAAGACACCCCTTGGGATGATGGCCATCATCGTTCCATCCTCTTTCTTGAGAAACATACCCTTGAGAACTACCAACGGATCTCGAACCTATTGACCATTGTTGTCATCTCCACTGTTCTCGAGTCTACACACGATGTGTTTTCTGAAGGGAACTTAAGCAATATCTCACCCACTATTCCCCTTGACATATCCATCAAACCTGGGATTGTCGACAATGCCCATATTGGAGCTTCGTGTTCTTCTAACGAAGTCGTCACCTACACGTCCCTTTTTAAAGAGTTTCGTGACATCTTCATATGGAGCTATGAAGAAATGCCAGGTATCGACCCTGAGATTATGATACATGAGATAAAGACATACCGCGATGCTAAACCCGTCCAACAACACCTTCATCTAGTTCACCCATGTAAAGCGGCTGTGATCAAGCTTGAAGTCAAGAAACTTCTGAAAGTTGTCTTTATTTATCCAGTGGCTCTCACAGACTGGGTTTCCAATCTTCTCCCTATTGATAAGAAACAAGGCACCATTAGTGTATGCGTTGATTATAGGGATATCAACAAAGCTTGTCCCAAAGGCAAATTTCATACCCCCTTCGTCGATCAGATTGTCGATGATTGCGCCGGAAGTGAAATCTTCTATCTTATGGATGGTTTCTCCAGGTATAATCAAATCAACATTGTTCCCAAGGATCAACATAAGACTCCTTTTATTTGTCCTTGGGGTACTTTTGCCTATCGGAAAATTCCTTTCAGTCTCAAGAACGCTGGTGAAACTTTTCAACGTGGTATGTCTTATTCTTTCCATGATATCAAGCACATCGTTCAACCATATTTGGATTATTTACCCTCTCACTCAATGCATTGATTCGATCACCCAACCCATCTCCGATCCATTTTCATTCACTGTCGGTTCTACCATATACGTTTGAAACCTCATAAGTACATTTTCTGCATGGAATCTGGCCGACTTCTTTGTTTTATCGTTTCGTGTCAAGGGATCCGGGTGGATCCTTTAAAGGTTGAGGCGATCCTTAATCTCCCTCCTCCTTCTACTCTTTGCCAGTTGTAAAGTTTGCAGGGGAAAGCAAACTTTCTTGGTCGTTTTATCCCAAACTTTGCCAAGATAACTCGGGGATTTACGCGGCTCCTCAAAAAGGGTTCAGAGTTCGTCTGGGATACCATTTCCAACAATGCTTTAGAATATTTGAAATTGTCCCTAACGCATGCTCCGCTTCTCTTTCCCCCCAATTACAGTCGTGATTATTTCCTCTACCTTACGGCCTTGGATTAAACCATTGGTATGGTCCTTGTACAAGAGGATGATGCTAACGACGAACATGTTATCTACTACTTGAGTCAAAGTTTAACGCCTACTGAAATCAAGTATTTACATGTCAAAAAACTGGCCTTGGTTGTCGTTCAAGTTGTCCAACGCTTCTGGCACTATATCCTCTCGTGCAAGACTACAGTGATTTCTCATTGCAACCCTATGCAACACATTCTTACCCGTCAATTTCTAGGGGGAAAATACTCCAAATGGATTGTGATTCTCTAGGAGTTTGACTTGGAATTTGAACTCGCCAAGTCCAAGAAGTCCTTAGTTTTTGCTGAGTTGATATGCGACTTTCCCCATTCTAAAATGGAAACAGTAGCAGCTGATTCATTACCCGATGAATCTCTTTTCCTTATCAACACTGATGATCTTTGGTATGGTGATATCAGTATGTATCTCCAAACCCAAACTTTCAGACCAACTTTGTCTAGTACTGACTGACGTCGCATACTCTATCAAGCCCATCAATATATTATCCTCGGGGATACTCTTTATCGTCGGGGGATTGACTCTGTTTTTCGACGTTGCCTCACGTTTGACTAAACTGAGAAAGCTCCAAATGACTGCCATTCTGGAGCCTGTGTTGGTCATATGTCTGGGTATGCTACTGCCTAGAAGCTCTTACGAGCAAGGTATTTTTGGCCTACTTTATTTAACGACTGCATAATCGCCATTCAAAAATTCCATGCTTGCCAGACCTATAATCAGAAGATATGGTCACATCCTGCTCTCTTCACCCTGTGGTCTCCATTGGTCCCTTTGCAAAATGGGGCATCGATTTCATGACATGTCACCCTGACTCGGCCGGGGGTCATGGTTACATCATTGTAGCCATCGATTACTTTACAAAATGGGCCGAGGCGATGCCAACATTTGAAAACACTGGAAAGACCACAACATTATTCATTTTTAATCACGTCATAGCTCATTTTGGTGTTCCCCAAGCTATCGTCACTGATCACGGTAGCCACTTCAGAAACTTCATGACGTCTGAACTTACTTAAAAGTTGGGTCTTCGCCATGATAACTCAACGCCCTATTACCCCCAAGCCAATGGCCAAGTCGAAGCAATTAACAAATTTCTCATAACTACGCTTCGACGAATGATAGGGATTAACAAAACAAGTTGGCACACAATTTTGTTTTCGGCATTGTGGGTTTACGGGACATCCATCAAATCTGCTACTGGGTTTACACCTTTCCGGTTAGTCTATGGTTTGGAAGCTATTATCTCGATTGAATGCGAGATACCATCTTTAAAACTAGTTGTTGAACTCTTACCAAACACTTTTGTTGAGGAAGAACATCTATTGTATCTTATGCGATTAGACGAAACTCGACGCGATGCTACCCTAGTTATAGAAGCTCAAAAGAAATGTGTCAAGGCCCGATATGACAAACATGTCAAGCCTCGCGTTTTCTCCGAAGGAGATATCATTCTCCTCTATGATCAAGATCGAGATATGCTAGAAGTTGGAAAATTTGAAGCCATGTGCTGAGGTCCTTATATCGTTCGATGAGTTTTGGAAAAAGGAGATTATGAGTTAGTAGATTACGATGGTATCCCTTTGAGTGAACCCAGGAATGGGTTGTACTTGAAGAAGTACTATGCATAAAATCATCTATGCATGAGTACTTGTATTTTTATTGTATCATACTTCTTGTGTGTTACTATAGCTTTCTTTTGTCGTTATCTGGTCTCTGCCCTTATGTGACATTTTTCTTGATTTCCAGATGTTGGAGTCTTCGCTACCCTATATTGGCTTCACTGATGATGCTAGCCATAGTACTCAGAACCTTGCTTCTGCTGGATGGGAAATTTATGCCCCTACAAACGAACTTGTCTCCTTACGAGGTGTGTGTCTCGGCCGTGTGACCAACAACATTGTAGAGTATAGTGCCATTATTGAATTATTGGTTGATGCTATCTCACTCGAAATCTGTCATTTGGTTGTGCGACTCGATTCGCAGCTTGTAGTACTACAGTTAAGTAATGTCTATACTATTCGAAGTCCTACTTTGTTACGGGTGTATTTTCGAATTCGCCTCTTGGAACGTTATTTTGATTACATTGAATATCAACATATTCCTAGATGTCTAAATACATTAACTGATGCATTGGATAACTATGTATTAGACAGACATTTGGATTATTTATAAATCAATCACATCAATTTTCACAACACATGTTAAACTGGTAGAAGTCGTCTTTATATATAACGATCAAAAGAGTTTTTTACAAAAAAAGTTTTGTCCAAAGACCAAAATGTCAAAATCTAAAGCTCATAGCTTCTACAAAGTGATGTCATGGATGACGTTCACAGTAACACACGACTACCTAGGCAACTCTATGGAGCAGTCGACTCATGGACTCTGACACTCCTACTGTATGATGTTGATCACATTGTGGATCCTCTCCAAGAGGCATGTCTGGAATATCTGTGGTCAAACCCTATAGTTTTTGTTCCACTTCTTGATAATCCCCAGCTTCCCATTGTGGCACTGGCGCTACCTCTCCTCACCGCTGAATGGGAGAATTACGAGGAGGTCGGTAAGGTCCCACATCTATGTCATCAACAATGATTTCGTATTTAGTATTTGGAAAAACATATAAACAACATTTGAATATGATAAAATTCACAAAAACATTTAAAAAGAAAAAAATTGTGTACTTCTTACCAAGTTCCCCCCACTGAGCATCGTCTGGCAGGACTAAGTCCGAATCTCCTCAGAAATCAAACCTGGCATAAGCATAATCATCAACCATCAACATCTGTGGTTGAAGCCAGTCAAATAAGGTATCATCATACTTGATGATCGGTCCAGCTACGTGCCGTGCCATGAGCTGACACCATCTCAGCATTCTTGGATCCCTGGGAGCCAGTAAATTTCACTCCACTTGCAGCCTCAGTAATGGAAACCTCTTGAGAAAGAAGGACACTAAAAAAGATCCGTACCCGAATTGCTTCAGGTTTCCTCGTCTGCATTTGGTCAACTGCCTTTTTATGCTACGAAGCACTGCATCTGCCTAGTTAAAAACCTGAGGTTCAGTACACTCAATAGCATACTAAAAGTAACTATGGAGCACCATGTGAGGAGCGGAGCTCCCAACCATCTGAGCTATGGTGAAAAAGATAGTACGGAGAGTCAAATCTAGTACTCCCCAAATAGATACTTTCCTTTTCTTCCTCTCTGCCTCAGGAACACAGTGTAAGCAGTAATACTCAATCATGGGCAGCCCACCACCTCTGCTACAAGTCAGGCTCACGTGGTACCCACGCCATGACAATCTAGTCAAAAAGTAAATCTCCTCAATATCTAAGGATAGTGTGTGGACCCCTACATGAAATACCTGCTGATCAGGATCCCACATATGTACAAGGTGCTCTAATAACCTGACTTGGGCCCTCATGCCCGGGATACGAAAGTACTTCAGAAGGCCATAGTTTCTCAAAGCAGCAATAGTGGGTGGATGATTTTCGGCAATGGCATTGTCTTCTTCATGCTCCCTTTCGCTCCATTCAAGAACCATTTTGATGGCCAATTACCTGCATAAGAAGCACAAAAAGAGGATTAGCAAGTCTATTCATGAATTGGTTCTCTTTCATTGAGTAAATTTTTAAAAAACTTTTATGCTTTGCGGTTCTCACAGGTGCCCTTTAGGGACAGTGCGAGAACCTCGCAGGATTCTGTGGGCTCACCTGCGAGAATGACCCATTCTTGCAGGTCCCGTGTATCCCACCCGTGAGAATGGCTGAGTGCAAGTAGGGCTCACAAAACCAACTCAAAAAATGAATTTTAACCAATTAAAATGAAAAATTAAACCATGAAAGAGTAGAGGACAAAGAGCCTACCTCACTGTGGCTGATGGCTCGATGAATGGATGCTCGTAACTCCCGCAATCTGACACTGAACTTCGAGGGTAAAAGAGGGGTTTTTGGGCTCAAATAGTGGAAAAGTAAAAATGATATGGTCAAAAGAGTTTTACTCCTTTATATTTACTTTTACCATGTTATTTGGTTTTTATGATTATTTATCTATTAAACCCTAATCCCTAATGTCCTTTTGAGTGTAATTTTTGCAGGCGTAATGACTTTGATGTTCATATACAAGGATGCAGACATAATTTTTCTTTTTTCATCCATGTTTTGATTGTTTTTTATGGTTTTTTTATAAAACATCGAGCGTGGTCTTTGTCTGTTATCGCGCTTGAAAATACATGAGAACGTGATCGAGCATAATTTTATCACTTTTCTAGGCTCAACAAGGTTATACGAAAAAGGAACCCCCCTGGAGTCCACTTTAAGCTCTTTTCAGACTCTCTAAACATGAAAAGATAGCTGAGCAACCTTGCTATTTTCACGCTCGATAAAGTATCTGAAGAAAGCATCCAGTGAGCGATAATTTATCTCTTTTTCGGTCTCATCAGACTATTTTATGAAAAAGGAACTGAGAGAGTTCTATTTTAAGTGTTTTTCCAGACTCTATAATCATGAAAAACCTTCAAGTTTTCTATCTTTGGACTCGTTAAACAAACATCGACAGACCTATAATGGGACCGAACCACTCCTTCTTAGGGTTCATTAAACATACTCCAAAGGACTTATTCGAAGGATAAGCTTATATCAACAATCATATGTTATCCTTCTCAAGCTTGCGTAAAAATAAAGAGGTACTCGCCAAAAATGGTGGGGGAAAATTTGGGAAAGGGATATGTTATAATCTTCGTATTGATTGGCAGTAAGTGTCACTCTTGAACATGACACCCCCTATTCATTATATTTGAAGTCGGTTTGGGAAATCCATTTGTCTCTCATTTGATTTTCTACAAGGTCATTCCCTGTGTCGTCTTTGAGTCAATGCTACCAAATAATTGGTCGTTTCATTCATATGTTTAAGAGAAGTCCATCCGAAACCTCTATTGAGTCGGCCATCTGCAGTTGTCCATTCTCTCCGTGATGACCTTCCCTGTGTTCAGTTTAATTTACATCATAATCTACTTCACCTTTAAAATATGTTACTCATTTCGTGTCATTGATGGGGGATACATCAAGGCCCTTTTGTGACGAGTTTTGTTCCATCGACTTCAGCTCATTATCCAGAATCAAGACTTAGAAATTTTTGGTACCTTGGAACTTGCATGCCTCAATGGTAGGTTTCCTTTCTTTCGACAGTGGATTTACATCATTGACCCCTGATCGAAAGATTCCATTGATTGTTCGACTTTAAATAATTCATTCATACTCGATGGATTGTACTATAGTACCTTGGGAGTCATCGACATCAATGGTGATTTCCCTCACACTTGTTAACAGTTTCATCAATGATCGGTAATCAAGTGGTTTCTGCCATGTTCGACTTCAACACATGTAATCACATGGTTAGATTCGTACTTTTGGGTGACGAGATTGAAGACCCTGGATATCATCTCTTTGTCCAGGTTGCGATGGAGTATGTATAATTTGTGACACATAGATCCACTTTGTATGTCTCGTGGCTATGTCGTCTTAATTTGAATTTTCTCGCATAGATCCACAGTGTATTCCTAGTGGCTATGCTATATTTTGACGGCATGAATCCATAGTGTATGATTGGTGGCCATGACCTATGTCTACAATGTCATCTGTCTATGATCTGAGTATGGGAATGCCTACCTCAGAATTGGTATATATGATATTCTACAGACGCTTGGTTGTTCGCAGGTTTCCGATTAGGTGCGCTCTTGGTTTCAGACACACACATGCAGTTTACAAAGTCTTTCGGCTGTCACTGGTTCCAGATTCATACTTTGGGGGGAATTATGTTACCCATGATTTTGGTCATCATGATGGTGTATTGATGGTGGTGTACCCAGGCTCCTCATAAGAACTTTCTCCTGAGAAAAGTTATATTCATCTCTTCCCAGAAAACTCATTTTTGAAGAGAGTTCACAGGTTGCTAGTATCCCAGGGTGCAAGAATGACCCATTCTCGCAGGATGCCTTAAGTTGGGGTGTGAAATTCTTGCACTGTGTAACATAGCTAGGGTGCGAACCTTCTCTAAATCATGGAAAAAGATGAATTCTCGATGGTTCTAGAAGGGAATCTTCTAGAAGAATGGGTTGGCATTCGAATGGTTATCCTTGTACTGGATTCCCTGATATTGTGGGATCATTCTTATCTAAGTAACCATCTCATTCTCTCCTATATATTAATGGAATTCTCATGGAAAAGGTTAAGCAAGATTCATTGGAGAATTGGTGAAAGAATTGTGTGAAGGACTTAGCTTGAACAGTAGCTTGAAGACTCTAGCAAGTCTATCAAGATGTTTTGATCTTCTTCATGCAAGGATTGAGCAAGTGTGTGTGTTGGAGAAAAGAGCCATCGAAAGGAATCTTGTGACATCAAGGTGATCAGGTTGTAATCTTTACTTTCAATTAATATGATACAGTGGCATGTCCCTTTCCCATAAAGCTATTCTCACTTTATTGTGTAATTCCTTGATCATACACATAAGTTGGCAGTTGGATATATTTTGCTATCTTCACTTTGGTTGGTTTTTGTTGTCTTCGTTTTGACCTCACAAGAGCATCGGAGTGAAGTGGGAGCAACAGAGACCCTAGGAAGCGATACAACGGTATGTTACTTGTTCCTTCCTACTAGCTAATTCAATGGTCAAAACTTAGGGAAAGAGCCATGTCCTATCTTGTTTTGTTCTAGATCCAGGTGGATCTAGGGATATCTTTTAGTGTCTGCACCTACCGATTAGTCCGATAACAGTTGGCTTGATAGGTAAAATTGGTGATGGATATGATTCTAGAAGTAAATTTTTTCATATAAGGGTCATAATAAAACATATTAAGATAGACACATTGATAGATAGTGGATCTCAATCTAACTTAATTTTAGAGGAAGTGGTTAAGAAATTAGGATTAAACACTAAGATGCATCATAAACCCTATTCACTTAATTGGATAAGAAAACATCACAATTTTTCGATAACAAAGAAATGTATCATAAAGTTTTCAATTTCATCAAAGTTTGTGGATGAGGTAACATGTGATGTGATGCCACTAAATGAATGTGGAATGGTCATAGGGGTCCCTTATTTATATGATCACAAAGAAATATTTTACAGAGAACATAATCAATATCAGTTAACTAAAGAAGGCAATGAATATGTTGTACGTGCTCATCACTTAAAATAAAATCAATATCTTATCACATTGGAACAACTAAGGAAGGAGTATTATGGAAGAAACACACCTATAATTGTGCCAACTACAACAATTGATCTTAAACATGAACATGAGATGGTTGTAGAATGGAAATTCAATCATACTTTTCTTCAAGATAAGTTATTTTAGTGCAAGAACATCAAACATATTGGTTCAGTTTCTATCATATTTCTGATGTTATCGTTGTTAATGTTTTCAACATGGATGGTAGTGGATTTAGTAAGATGTGAACGAGTTCAAGTGGTTAACAATATGCTTTGAATTGTCATGGTTGTTTTGCAAATTATTATGATGTGAAAGGTGCTTAGGACAGAGTTTAAAGACAAAGGACAAGTGGGGAGGCATGATCCAAAATGGATCTAGGCATGCCTAAAAATCAAAGTTCTTAGAACTGAACAAAACCAATGCCATTGTGTTGAGCTTGTTGCGTCGATTCTGAACATATATTTTTTTTTTGAAAATGAACACCGTATGCGAAAGTTATCACATTCTGATCAATTTTCAAAAGAGGAAAAAAAAGTCTACTGGTCAAAGTCAAAAATCAATAGGTCGTACTACTGACGTCAGCATGAAATCATGATGAAATTAGAATATACATGTGGTAGCACGATGAGGTCACATGTCTCACTCATTTTTTGCATTTTTAGAGGCTGATGTGGACCAATAAAAAATTGACACATGGAAATGTATGAACACAACATGTGGCACTATATGAATGCAACACCTGTCTGTATGGAATGATGACATGGCCCAGTGATAGTATGACACATGGCAGTATGAATGATAGGTGATAGTACAAATGCTGACATGGAAGTTGACTAGGTAGGTGACTTGGAAGTATGGATGATGTCATGGTAGGCTCACGGTACGACACGTTGTTGTACGATAGTGAGGTGGCAAGATGAAAGGACGATGAAGTGGTACTGACTGTGAATTGACTATGTTGGTGAATGGACTGTACAGTCCAATCACAGGGTGACATGTGGCCCAATAAGAGGGTGCCACATGGAACCTAGGATTTGGCCAAGGTTAGTTGGGTAAAAAATTTGTTACTTCCATGAGAATCGAACAATCGACCTCCACACATAGAAAAGACTTTGCAACCACCAATGGACCAACCAGAATACACATGGGAATTAACCCCTAACTGACACATATTAGTTTTAAGTTGATATGGGTGAATATTTTGCGATAATCCCTGGTCAGTAGGGGATAGCCTGACTGACTAGGGGCTATGGACTAGGGCTTAGCACTGGAAGGTAGGGTGCAGAGGGGCCTAACCATAGGACACATGGCCAACATATGACTAGAGCAAAGGGTTGGACCAGAGCTTTAGGGGCCAACACCTAACACTAGGCCATATGGAAGCACCCATATTCCCAGGGGCCCAAAAAAGAGGGGTTAGTGCTCAAATTTTCCAATTTTGGGGTTTTTGACTATATATTATGGATTTTTTTGGATTTAAAGCCTGATTTTAGTGAGTTTTGGCCATTTTGGGGGGATTTGGGGCCCAAAAAGAGGCCGGATATTGGGGGAAAGTTGGGATTTGATTCTCAACTCAAAATTCTATAAAAACTAAGTGTTTTTTATAGTCCAAGGAGGTTAAAAAATAGTATAATTCTTAAGAGTTTAGAAGCTAAATCCATTTTTATGCTGGAAAGCCATTAAGGATGAGAACTTTGGAGGCCAATTCTGGGAGCTACAATCATCCTTTTTCAATGCCACCAGTTGCATTGGATTCATGAGGCCGAGGATAACACAACCAAACCATCTTGTAATATTTTTTACATAATTTTTATGTACTTTTGAAGCATTGAAGAGAAATAAGAAGTCCTTCCCCACTGAGACAATGGCCCAGAGACATAGTAAACCTTGTTGAATTGCATTATCAAGCTTGTTGTTATGTTTTTTTGTTCCTTATGTTTAATTTATGATATGCATTATTTATGATGTATGAAATATTGTTTCATTAAGATGTTCTTCTTTTCTTAATTCCTAAGTGGTAATGTAACACATGCTAGAAACTCAACCAAGTCTTTTAAAGATTATTTTCAGATCAAAGATGCTAGGTTATGACTTTGAAATTATCTACAAAAAAGGAAAACAGAATGTTGTGGAATATTCACTTTCAAATAAAGACTAAGTAATTGAAATTTCATTGTGTTATTTATATTCCACTATCTAATTGAGAGGAAGAAGGAAGGATAGAATGGAAGCAAGATCAAGAGGTATGCAAGATCATTCAACAACTACAAGAGGACCCTAGTTCATTAGATAAGTTTGTATGGGAGAATGAATTTCCATGGTATAATGATCTCTTATATTTATGTAAAAATTCCAACTCAAACAAGAGGTCCTTCTGGAATTAATCACTTCACCTATAGGAGGAAATTCAGGATTCTTGAAAACATACCACACGATCAAGACATATTATTTCTAGGAAAGTCTTAAAATTGATGTTCAAAATTTTTTGTCTGAATGCATGGTCTGCCAATATAATAACGAAGATCTACAATCATTGTTATATGTTTCCTACAACCATTATCTATATCAATTCAATTTTGGGAAGAAGTTTCAGTGGATTTTATTACAGGTTTACCCAAATCTGAAGGAAATAATTCCATCATGGTAGTAGTGGATCGATTGACAAAGTATGAAAACTTTTTCTCTCTTTCTCATCCCTTTAAATAATGTATAATAGTCACAACATTCATGTAAACAATTCAAAACCTACATGGATTCCCCTAGATTATTGTAAGTGATAGAGATCCAATTTTCACTGAAAATGTTTGGACTGTTTCATTTTTTTGGGTATTCAATTGGCTCACAACTCATCTTACCATCCTTAATATAATGGGGAAAATGAGATTGTGAATAAATTTATGGAAGGATATATTTGTTTCTTTACATATGATAAACAAACATAATGGGTTAGGGAATTGGCCTTTGTAGAATGGTGGTACAACACATCATTTCATAATTCATAAAAAATGTCCCCATTTCTAGCATGTTTGGATACTATCCTCCATCCATCACATCAATATTGAAAGGGACTAAAAAGGTTCATGTAGTAGAGGAACAAATAGGGCACCAACAAAAGGTTCTAAAATTATTGAATAACTTAGTTTTGTTTGAAAATAGGATGAAACAAAAAGATGATCAACATCATAGTGAAAGGGAATTTGAAGTGGGGGATTATGTATTTATGAGGCTATGACCATATAAAAAGATGTCCCTCAAGAAAAAAAATAAGGACAATAAATTAGAACCCAAATATTATGGCCCTTATATGGTTTTGAAAAGGATTGTAAGTATGTCTTACAAATTGGAGTTTGCCCCATCTTCATGTGTACATCTAGTCTTTCATGTTTCTTTCTTAAAGAAGGAAACCAACAAAAAGATACCATTCCAAACTATTCTACCAAATATTAATGAAAAAATGAAAATCATACTAGAAGAATAAATAGTCCTTGAAACAAGGATTAAGAAACTGATAAATCAATCAGTTACGAAGTACCTCATCAAATGGAAGAACTTACCATTCGAAGAGGTGACATGGGAAGATAAATTATTCATTTAGAAACATTTGTGTTTAGTCAAGTGTTGAGGAAAACAATTATTTGAATGGGAGGGGCATGTTATGCAATATTCATGTATTTTGAATTGGATATATTGTAAAAGAGATTTCACCCTCGAGGTGGACTGTATTCATTGAATTTTTATCGTTTTTTAGGCATTGGATCATAACAGTTGTATGTGCTAATTTTATTGATGAAGTGTAATTGGGCGTAGTACCCCTTGACATATGTGAAGTAGTGTTTGGAATACCCTACATGTACATGAGGGATGCAATATTCATGTAGAGAGTCAAATAGTACTGAATGATTAAGGATGGGAAGCATTACATCATCAATGTTGGGTTTTTATATTTTTTGCAGTGAAATTCTAGTTGAGGTGGATTGACTGATAGTCAAAGTTGAATCTTGAGGTGTTTAAAATGGGTAAAGACATATTCGAAGGAATATATAACAAATCGAAGGTCGAGGTGGTTAGACTAGGTAAAGATGAAGTCGAAGACATTGAAATCAAGTCGAAGGTCAAGGTGGATTGACCGAGTAAAGTCGAAGAATTCATATGAAAAGAGGTCAAAAAGTAGGCATGTGGAAACCAATTGAATGTTGAATGAAGGTCGACTGGTAGTCAACTGGTAATATGACTTAGTGATCAATTGTAACATAATCTTGAGATTTGTAGGATTTGTAGCCAATGATCTATTGAGGTCCTATAATCATAGGTAACTTGATTCTTTAGCTGCTCATTTGGTGTTGCCCCTGTGATGAAGACATCTGGCTTGCTAGTATCAGTTGATTCCTTTTTCATATTCCATATTTATCACTCGATCCTTCATCACCCTGCCCGATCCTTCATCACCTTGTTGTGACCTTCATTCCCTCATCCTTCACTCTTCACCCCTTCGCCATTTTCCTCCCTACATTGCAATAAACAAGCTTAGGATAAAAACATTAGGTTAGTGTTTTATTAATTAAACATTAAATAAAAATTGAATAAAACATATAGTAAAATAAAATATAAAAACAAACAAAATACAATATAACGCAAATAAAATAATAAACAAAAAAAACAACAATATAAACATTTATTAAAAATTAAATAAAGTAAAACATAATACATATATTTAAAAACAAAACAAATATTAAAATAAAATAAAAAATGTAAATACAAAAGAATATATAAAAAACAAAAATAAAAAAACTAAAAAAATAATAATCCTATGTTTTTTACCCACATACATTCCCCCGTACATTCCAGACCCCTCCCCTCACGTCCCATCAACACCAAGGGGGGTCTGAAAAGTGGTATTGGGAGGGACACTTGTAACCCCCTGGTGCTTTAATACTCCCCCTCCCAATACCAATTACCACCTCAAGGGGGTCTGGAAACCACCTTCCCCCCTGCAAAATCTCTCACTCAAAAAACTCAAAACTGCCATTTTTCTAGTTTTGACCAGGCGTCTTCGGAAGTGGATTCCAAGAAAATGGAAACCAATTTTAAAGAAATGAGAGAGGTTTTTGTTAATCACGGGATGCAAAAAAAAAAATTATTTCATTTTTTTCATAGGTTCAACCAGTTGGGATAATCGAAGCCATTTTTCAACCCCTTTTTTTCAGGTTTCTGGTTTTTCCTATTTCAATCTTGATTTGGTGGGAGGTGTTTCGGTGATATGGAGACGAAATTAGAGAAAACAAAGGAGGTTTTTTCTCCAGAAAAACTCATATAAAATAAACCCCCACAGGGTTTCCATAGGTGTCATCGTTGAGGAGAAAAATATGTCTGAGTTGACCCCCTTTTTTCAGTAGATTCAACCTAGTTTTCAGTTAAGATTTTTTTTCATATTTACTTGTTATTTTCATCCAGGAGGATTGAATTTGATCTCCTGAGTCTCAGTATTGTATTTGTTATTTATATCCATTTTTGTAATAGAATAAGGGTTGTTGGACCCGACCAAAAATAAGCATTCATTATTGTAATCACCTCACAGAGCCATATTCTATCAAAACAATATTACAGTTACAGGATTCCTATGTCATTATGCTAGTGAATTTTTTCTCCCTATAATTATTTTTTCTCTATTTTTCATATGTGTTTCTTTTCTCTATTGTTTTAAATAGATTAAATATTAGAATTTGTTTAAAAAAACCATGTTCCTAGTTTAAAGAAATATTATTTTTTTATGTCTGAAGGTCATTCCCAGGATTCTTAACTGCCCTGTTATGATATATTTCCATCCCATTTTATTCTTGACCATCTACCAAACTATTGTAGGAAAATATGCCTGCAGACAAGTAGATCGACCTCTAGAGCTTGACCTTAACCCTAGATAGAAAAATGCTTAACGTGGACACTGACTTCCTTTCAAATCTATCTAAGCCTAATGCATGAGAAGGAAGAATAATAGAAGTACCTTTTAATCGTCATTTGTCCCTGCATGCTCCGATTTGCGCTCCAATCCTTTTGCTCCTCGCTGAGGTCTGTGGACAAAACAAGATACAACCACTTCCTACTCTATTGACATTATCTTGAAAACAGATCTATCAACGAATGATAAGTTCATGTAACATTAGACAGAAACTAGAAAGAAACAGGCCAAGCTTGTCATATTAATGAGAATAATGACAGCAGTACTTACAATCGTAGATGCGAATGTGACATCTTCGTCGAGTCCTCTTCATCCAACCCTTGCCTGAAAGATCCACAACCTGGATGGCAGCAACTTCACTAATCACTTCCCTTTGGATGACTGTCAGTTTCCTCCAAGATCATAAGTTTCATATGTTCATTTCTTCCTTCCCCTTCCACCATTATGAAGCCTGTTTATATAGGTTGGGCAAGGCCTAACCCCTTGAGTTATGTTTAGAACCAGTTAAGAACCATCTCCTTGGATCAGGGATCCTTTGATGAAACCAAGAATTGGAGCATAACTGACTTCTAATCTCAAATGATCTCCTCCTCATTCGACTCAACGGGCTAACAATTGACCCAGAATAGGGAGCGCTCCCCCAAAGGGGTATCAGAGCGTTATAGCACTCTTGATGTGCCTTGGTAAAGCGCCAACGCTCTTAAGGTGAGAAACGCTCCTCCATAAGGGATGAAGAGCGCTATAATGTTTCTGGATCATGGTGTAGGGGCGCCAACGCTTCTCTAGTAGTATTAGAGGAGCGTTCCCCTTCCAAACCACTATTTTCGGTCTTCTTTCAAGTGTCAAGAGTTCTTTGATTCTAGTGGATCGGTTCTTTCTCTTCAAATCAGTCATATGAGGTGTCATAAGTGCTTCCTTAGTGTCGTTATCACGACATTATGCCCGACCATCATTTACGACACTAGTGGTCAACTTGCGACACTTGCGAAAGCTGTAGGGAAGATGCGACACTTACGACTATTGACAGGGACAATGC
Organism: Picea engelmannii; assembly: GCA_009831015.1. Taxonomy (NCBI): domain Eukaryota; kingdom Viridiplantae; phylum Streptophyta; class Pinopsida; order Pinales; family Pinaceae; genus Picea; species Picea engelmannii. The sequence continues at coordinate 1,425,724 of ML777045.1, forward strand.
GATACTTAGCAATTTTGACATGTAACACAAACTTTAAACGATCCAACACAGTGCCTACCTTTCCCTGTAAGCTTCCTTATATACCCTTATTTGATTGGATTATATCTCTTTGACTCCATTGCCTAATGGACCTCTTTCCCCATTCCAATCAGTCATTTAAAAAAAATAAAACGATGTATTTCATAACTAGCCTAAGATCTATATTCAAAAAAATCTAAATTTGATAGAGAGATACCTCTCTGAGTCTTGGAGGTCTATATCCTTGACTCAAAGCGGTTTGATGTTACCTTGGTGAATGTCTCCACAACCTTGGGAAAATTACAGAGTGCTAACAGAATGGAAACCACATTGAGGAAATTTCTCTAGTAGTGCACTTCAAGTTTCAATTTTGACTTCTAATGGTGAACAGAAGCCAAAAATAAGAAGGTTGTATCATTCACCTAGTAATTCCATTGTCTCCTGAATTCAGAAACAAAATTTACTAGCGACTCCAGTCAAATCCAGACCAGTCTCAATTAAAAGACTCCACTGGAGGAAGAACATGAAACATGACCAGACCATCTGAAAAGATCATGTATTTAAGTTGGAATTTTATCCAAGATGTAATTGGTTTCATTTTTAATTATTTCTTCCCTTTTTGTGAACATGGCCAAGACCATATTGTTGAAATTCATGTTGATCAAATTCAACCTGAGGAACCTCAAGAGATCAAGCCTAGTTTTACAGATCATGTACAGACTCCTACACTTGTAAATATTCTAGATAGATACAAGCCTCTTATATTACCCCTTATACTCCTGATTTCCCTGCCAATTATTACAAACATATTCTGATATTTGATGGAGAACACGATAAAATCACTGTTGAGAAACACATTTAGGATATTTATAATTCTCTTGACATTTTTGAGGTTGAGGAAGTTGATGCTTGCATTAGGGTTTTCGCTTTATCTTTGCAAGGTAGAGCTAAGGAATGGTTCAAAAAAACTTCAGCTGCAAGCATTCCAAATCTTTAGCAGTTTGTAGAAGTCTTCCTTGGTAAATGGGAAATCAAGAGAAATATTTTTCTCATTTTAGAAGAGTATGATCATTTGAAAAGACATCCAGGAGAGACAGTTCAACACTTTTCATCCAGATTCAATCAAGTTTACAATTCCATGTCTGCTGATATCAGACCACCTCCTGGTTCAACTCTTTTATTCTACCTAGATTCCTTTGATCCAGAGATGGAATTTCAGTTGAGAGAAAGGAACGCTACTACACTCAAGGAGATGAAAGATAGTGCAATTAGTGTGGAAGCTAATTTTCTGATCAAAAGTTCAAAGTTAGAGGTAGAAGACAGAAAGAACAAAGAAAAGGAGTAGCTGGAATCTTCAGAAGCTAAACTGGACATTCTAGAAAACAACATGGAAGAAATGTTACATAGGATTAGCATAAGAGAACAACTTGTTGTTCAAAGGCATCGTGTCCCATTGATTACAGAGAAATAAAGGTTCATTGTTCCCAAACACTTTGTATGTCACCCTTGGTATCATGGATTGGAAAATGATCATTTCATGTATTCGATTCATGACACAATCAAAGATTAAACTCCATATCAACTTGTAGAGGAACAACCGACGGATATAATGTGCATGTGCGATGACATTTCCTACCTGGATAATCTACCCAACTATGATCAGTATGATGATGATTATGTGGCTGGAATAGATGTTGATTGTTCAAATCAATCAACATCATGCTGTTGGAAGGAAGAAGATCAGCTACAACTCAAATATGACAATTAGCCTATGCATATCGATTATGACACCAAGGAGGAAAATGCAACAAATCTTAGAGTAAGTGAAAGATCTATGCCTTTATGTTTCTCTTCATTTAAAATTATGAAAGAAAAGTATACACAAGTTATTGACAGTAAATATGAAGAGTGTTCTGATCACTTAGTTGAAGATGTCACTGAGGATATGGAGGTTGTTGTAAACCTAGAATTGCGGCCCTTGAACTACATTGATTTTCAATTCCCATATGAAAGCTTAGAGCCCGAGACAGAGTATGAGTTAACCCAAAATTACTTTGTACCATTAATCTTTAATTCATTTCAATTTTTGAAGATAATTTTTAATCAGGTTATGCATACTAAGAACATTGCAGATCAAGAACTTTCATTGGAACCAATGCAACAAACATCTCAGTTCTTACAATATCCAGTAGTTGATTTATTGGATGACTTGTGTTGCCAAATTCATGGTTTATTGGCCGGATATGAACTTAAAAGAGGTTATGATATAGACATCATTAGGCAGTTTCTTTCATGGTTTGCTTCAACAGGAGTCTCATTTCAAAGTTCAACAAAAAATTTGCATCCATATCAGAAATTGCATGAGGATGCAAATAGCATAGATACAATGCCAGATCATGTTGCTGAATTGGCTAAATTTAAAAATCAAAGAACATTCCATTTCTACCTTGATCCTATAGTTACTTATATCGAGAAATTTTTCATTGCAGAGCCCCAATCTATTCCTAGCATTAATTTTGTTCTTCAGGATTTCTGAGGTCTCTGTTGTAAATATCATACTAGAAAACAATCATTAACGCCTTTTCAAGATATAGTTATGATACTTATTAAAAACAGTGAAAAAACAAAGTTATTGGATCGACTGTTGGATTGGAATCATTGGCTTTTTTCCATTACCTAATTGAGCAGTGATTGTGTAGATTAGGGTAGGAGAGTGTGAATAAGCTCAGTATTCCGAGCATCTATTTTTCACCATTGTTCATTTTTTATTTTGCTTTCAGTGGAAAGATCAAAACAGGTACATATTGCATAATAATATTTTGGGATTAGCCCAATGAATAAAGAATCGGTCTACATGTTAAAAGTTAGGTGGTTCTTGAAAACTCTTGAAAGATCTTCCATCCCCAAGTGGAGCCTATGTTGGGGTCCTATAATCACAGGTAACCAGATTCTTCAACTTCTCATTTGGAATTTCCCCCATGATGAAGACATTTGTCTTGCTGGTCTCAGTTGATTCCTTTTTCTCCTTCCATCTATTTCACCCGATCCTTCATCACCCTGCCCAATCCTTCATCGCCTTGCTCCACCCTTCATTCCCTCATCCCTCACTCTTCACACCTTTTCCATTTTCATCCCTACATTGCGATAAACAAGCTCAGGATAAAAAAAAATAGGTTCTAGTGTTTTATTAATTAAACATTTAATAAAAATTGAATAAAAACATAAAAAAAAAATATTAAAATAAAACATTTAACAATAATATAAAAATTATATATATGAAAACATATAAAAAATATAATAAACATAAATAAAACAAAATAAAATAAAATATAAAAACAAACAAAATACAATATAACGTAAAGAAAATAATAAACAAAAAAAACAATAATATAGACATTTATTAAAAAGTAAATAAAGTAAAACATAATACATATATTAAAAAACAAAAAAAATATTAAAATAACAATCAAAAATATATATATAAAAAAAAAAATTAAAAAACTAAAAAAAATAGTAATCCTATGTTTTTCACCTACATACATTCCACCGTACATTGCGGACCCCCCCTCACGTCCCATCAACACCAAGGGGCATCCAAAAAGTGGTATTGGGAGGGACACTTGTCACCCCATGGTGATTTTGGACCCCCACTCCCAATACCACTTACCACCTCAAGGGGGGTATGGAAACCACCTTCCCCCTGCAAAACTACTCACTCAAAAAACTCAAAACCACCATTTTCCAAGTTTTGATCAGTTGTCTTTTGAAGTGGATTCCGGGAAAATGGAATCAAATTTTAAAAACTCGAGAGAGGTTTTTGTTTATAATGAGATGATGAAAAAAAAACTCTTCCATAGTTTTCATAGGTGCCACCAGTTGGGATAATCAAAACCATATTTCAGCCCCTTTTTTCAGGTTTCTGGTTTTTCCTTTTTCAGTCCTGATTTTGCGGGAGTTGTTTCAGCGAGATGGAGATGAAATTGGAGAAACCAAAGGAGGTTATTGCTCCAAATAAACTCATATAAAATAAACACCTAAATTTTTTGCATAGGTATCATCGTTGAGTAGAAAAATGTGTCTAAGTTGACCCCCTTTTTTCAGTAGATTCGACACAGTTTTCAGTTCAAATCTTTTTGGGATTTACTTTCTATTTTTGTCTAGGAGGATCGAATTCGATCTCCTGAGCCTCAGGATTGTATTTTTATTTATATACATGTTTTTAATAGATTAAGGGTTGTTGGACCCGACCAAAAAGAAGCATTCATTGTTGTAATCATCTCACAAAGGCATATTCTATCAAAACAATATTACAGTTATAGGATTCATGTGTCATTACTGTAATTATGTTTTCTATGTTTTTCATATGTGTTTATTTTCTCTATTTTTTTAAAGATATTCAAGCTCAGGATTTGTTTAAAAACACCATGTTCCAAGTTTAAAGCAATATTAATGCTTTTTGCCTGAAGGTCGTTCCCAAGATTCTTAAATGCCCTGTTACGATCTATTTCCATCCCTTTTTCTTCTTGACCATCTACCAAACATTAAAGGATCCAACACAGTGCCTACCTTTCCTTGTAATATTCCCTGTAGACCCTGCTTTGATTGGATTAGATCTCTTTGACTTCATTTCCCAATGGACCTATTTCCCTGTTCCAACCAATCATTTAAAAAAACTAAAACAATGTATTTCATAACTAGCCTAAGATCCATATTCAAACAAATCTAAATCTGATAGAGAGATCCATCTCTAAGTCTTGGAGAGATATATCCTTGACTCAAAGTGGTTTGATGTTACCTTGGTGATTGCCTCCATAACCTTGGGCAAATTACATAGTGCTAATTTTGGATCTATTGGATCTATAAAAAAAATTGGGAACCTTTTCTTTAGGGTTTTTCCTACTATAAATCCTACAAATAAGGCATTTTTAATCAATCTTGAGATTGTTAATGGCTAATATCCAAGAGTCTATAATCATATATGTTGTTTGTCATGTAGGCATAAAAGAAATTGGCTACAAGGTTGTTCTTGTGTAATAAAGAGGGTATGATGTCGATTTTTTCTTAGGTGTAGAAAAAGGTTAGACATGTAAAATTTAATTATAAATGAATACAACAAGAGAGTAGAATTCTCAAGGAAAGTTGGTTTTATCGGTTTGGGTTTCTAGGGTAAAATATCTATGTACTATGTGTTTGTTGTGTCATTTACTTTCTTGATTAAATCTTTCTTCCTCTCTTATGCTAGGTTTAGCGTGGAAGCGTGCTCATTTCATAACAATTAACGTACATAAAGGAAATTCAAATAAATCACTTGTAAGTTCCAACCAAGCCAAGAACCTGATTAGTTTTAGTAAGAAATTGGTTTTACTTTTCTTAGGGTAAAATCACTTTGAGGGTGAATCGATAAGAGAAAATGAATCCTTAGAGAGGTGTACTAAAGAGAAGAAACATTAGTTGGAGGAGTTGGTACAAGAATATAGGGGAATGTTCCAAGAGACTAAAGGGATGTGGATCCTACAAGTGTATTATACTCCCCATTACAGAATATTGGGCTATACAAACAGTCTGTTCTAGAAGCAAATGAAGTGAAGAAGTAGTTGCAACAATTGTTGGAGTAGGGTGTGATTCTACTAAGCACCTCACCTTGTGGGTCACCTATCATAATTCTACCAAATAAGTATCAGACTTGGATAATCTGTATCAAGTACAAATAACTGAACAATATTACACTAAAACATCAATACCCTTTGCCTAGGATCGATGATCTATTAAATTGGTTGCAACATGAAAAATATTTCAACAAGTTGGATCTCAAATTGGGATACCACCATGTATGCATAAAGGAAGAACACACCTATAATATTTCCTTCAATACAAGGAAAGGTTTGTATGGATGTTTGGTCATTCCATTTGGTTTATGTGATGCACTAGCTACATTTATGACATTGACAAATGTTGTGTTACACCCATATATAGATTCATTTGTTATGTTCTATTTGGATGTTATATTAGTTCATAGTGCTACCTATGAGGAGCGTATTTCATATCTCATGTAGGTGTTAGATACATTGAGGAAGCAACAACTTCTATATAACCTCAAGAAATGTGATCTTGCTCAATAGTATTTGGTGTATTTGTGACATGTGATCAATGGAGGGTATCTCAAGATCGATCCTACCAATATGGAGGCCATAATGAAATGGTTGGTTCCTATAAATGTCATTGAAGTTATTATTTTAGATGGGGAAGAAAAGTACCTCTGAAATTTCATAGATTCATGTTCAACAATAGTTGCACTAGTCTGTGCCATATTAACAGTGAGTTGTAATAGTTTCTACTGGGGGAAGAATCAACAAAAGGATTTCGATTAACTGAAAAGAAATATTAGTAAAACACCAGTTCTCACATCACCAAACTTGAAAAATACTTTCAAAGTGGATATATATGCAAGTGGGTATGCCATGGGATCCATTTTGATACAAGGAGGAAGGCTTGTATGCTATCATTCTAAAATATTTCATGGGGAAGTTGTGACAAGGAACTCTATGCCTTCGTTTAAGATGTCAAGAAGTGGAAACATTATCTTATGGGAAAGGATACCATCATCCACACAGATCACCAACCGCTACAATATTTTCATGCCCTGAGTAAAATAAAACAAAATAAAAATTACAAATGGATGGGATTTTTATAGGAATTTCATCTTGTCATCAAGCATAAGAAGGGGATAAAAAAATATTTGTAGGCATGCTTTCAATTCCACCCACATCCAATATTAAAACTTTGGGAACTAATGTACATGGAGTATTTTATCCATGATCCATATACAGAGGCATACATAGAATATGAGGACTTTAAGGAGGTGTTTCAACTACTATAATGCCAAACTAATATACAAGAAGGTGATGGGAAGGATGGATATCATTTCTATAATGGGTTACTCTACAATATAGACAATACATGTGTCCCTAAAGTAGAACGACTACAAATTATTACAGAGGATCACAACTCCAAGGTTGAAGACCATTTTTGGGTTGGGAAAAAAAATGCCAACTTAAATAGGTATGTGTATTGGCCCAAAATGTAAGAAGATGTAGCACAATATATTAGAGGATGTATATTGTTTTGTACCAACAATCCCAGTAACAAGAAGAGAGGTCTATACCATGCATTACCTATACCCACTCAACCTTGGGAAATAATTTCCATGGATTTTGTGGGACTTTTACCAACAACCAAGAAGGGACATGACTATCTATTTGTGGTAATTGACAAATTAAACAATATGTGCATTCTCTTGCCTTATAAAAATACCATCAAAAGATAAGAAGAAATGAACATGTTCTTTGAGTAGGTCCAGTTCCACTTTGGGATACCAAGGAGAATTATCTCAGACATGAATACCAAATTTATCATTACATTTTGGACTACATAATGGGATAATATGAAAACTAAGTTGAAGAGATCCATAATATTCCTTCCATGGATAGATTGGAAGACATCAATAGTCAATAGTGATTTGGTGTAGCTTCATAGGGGTTACAATAAAAATCATCCAAAGACTTGGGATGAAAATATGGCATACATACAACACTCTTATAAAATAACAGTCCACACTTATGCTGGTAAGTTCCCTTTTGAAACTTGTTTTGGGTATTTTTTTTCTTTGCCCTTGGATATTGTTTATGGAAAAAAAGGATGGGTGAGGTAAGACACCATGGTAGAAGAATTAAAAAGAGAAGTTTGTTGAAACAATTAGGAAGATTCATTTTCAAGTAAAGGAGACACTAAAGAGGTCACAAGAAAGGTACAAGGAATGGCATGTTCAACACAAAAAAGAAAAATAATTCAAAGTGGGAGACAAAGTTTTGTTACAATTGAACAACGAAAGATTGGAGGGTCCTGGTAACAAGATCAAGGCTCTATGGTATGGTCATTTTGATATATTGGATAAGGTGGGATATAATTCCTATAGCCTCAATCTACCTCCATACATGCATATTTACTCAATAGTGAATGTGACTAATCTCAAACTCTACGAGCCTTCCATGTTGGTTTAGTAGGAGGAGGAGTTCCTAACTTCTATAGAGGACTTAGCACCAGATGCTCAAGAAGAGTTGGTAGAGGAATCAATTTTTCATAAGTTTTCCAACACTGAAATACATGGGAAATATGACCTTTGGCACATTGAGTTGAAAGGATAAATCTGAAGAAAGAAAATTGGTACTCTAGGGAGAAAGTAGAAGAAAAATTTCCTCACCTCATTCAGTAAATATTTCAGGGAGAAAACTCCTCCCTAAATGGGGAGGTATGACCTAGATTGGATAATTGTATTATTTTTCATCTATCTCAATGCTTTATGGGTGAAACAAATTAGAGGAATAAACTTGCAGAGTGATTTTAGCGGTTGGTTCCAATATGGAAATTTGGGTCCAAAATGTTTTCTAAAATATCTAGGAGTTGTTTTGAGGCATTAAAAAACACTTGTTTATGGTCCAAACATTACTATGGGGAAAGAAAATATATTCTACACACCAATACCTTTCTAATGATGCAATACTTTTCTTAATCGAAGTTTGTTATTGGACAATTGGTTTTCATTGATGTCAACCTTTAGAGATTGATGTCAACCCTTGGACAGGCTTATAGATGTTGGACAAATGATTAAAATTTGTATGATCGATATTTATGGTGATTTCGTTGGGTACATTTGATGGAGTTTACATGTAGCCTCGACAGTGTGGTTATGGGACCCAAATTTGATTCAGGATTTTGGTCATGAAGGGCAATGTAATTATAGGAAATACACTCATATATGGATAGTATGTGTTGTTCAATTTCGGGTTATATGTGCAACGCCACATGGTTCCTCATGATTAGGGATATATGGCCTTGTGAAGTTGGAAGCCCCAAGGAAGAGTTAAGAAGCACTAGTGGGTTACAAGTTAGTTAGTCAAAGGGGTAAAGTGGTTGTAACAAGTGATCTCTAGAATCCCTAAATTAAGGAGAGGAGTTACATAGAAAAATTATAAATAGACCTCAAGGACCCTCTCATTTGGACACATGAACTTACATTTAATATATATCCTATGAAATGGTTATGGTATAGTTTTGGTATTTTGGTGAATGTGATGGAAATTTTGAGGCAGCAAAGATGGTTCAAGAAAAGTGTGAAAGTTTCAGAGCTACTGAAGGCAATGGTTTTTGAAAAACCCTAATTACTGATATCCTCGTGAGTTTCACTATATCTGTAAAGTGAGGCATCCTCATAGGTCCTATAGTGTTCATTTGGTGAGGAACTTGCAGAATTGAGATAGCATGATGGTACAAGGTTGTTGAAGGCCTGGAGAAGCTACAGGTTAGTTTACAAAGTAATAGAACAACTACAATATCAGAGGTGGTGATACAAGTTTGGATCATGGTTGATGTATTTTTTGATGGTATAGGTATAGGTTGATTGATGTTTGATGCATGATACAGGTTGGTACTTGGTTGAGACACATATATTTTGATGGTATGTGGTGACATTGGTACATGATTCGTAGAGGCATGTGTTGGTGATGTTGAGGATATGATTTGACATATGCTATTGGTGATATTGGCATGAGTTTCATGAGGATGAGAGTGGATCTAGTTTTGTTGGCTAAGAAAGTGATTGGTTGGACAGGTTGTTGTGATAGTGATTAGTTGACAGTGACATGTAGGATACAGTGACAAGTTGACATGTTACAGGTTGATGTGGCAGTGACATGGAAGTGACATTGGAAATGATTGTGGTACTAATATTTGGTCTACACTTATATATCACAGTGGAAGGATGAGGTAAGGAAAGGGGGTTGTAGCCTCCTTTCGGTTGGAGACAGAGAATCAGGGAGTTGGATCTTCCTTCAGGTTGTATCACGAGAATTAGGTGGTTGTAGCTAGAGAACCCAGGGGGTTGTATCCTCCTTCTGGTTGCAACTAGAGAATTCAGGGAGTTGTATATTCCTTCAGGTTGGAACCTATAAATAGGGGGTTGTATACTATGTTTAGTTTCAACTAGAGAATTGGGAAGTTGGTGCTTCCTATGAATGAATTCTTGATATATATATATAAGAAAACATTTTGTGGTTTTCTCCCATTTTGGTTTCCACATAAATAATGATATATTGTGTTATTGATGTGATGTTTATGCGATGATTCTTATTATTGCATACTTATGATATATATATTGAATGGATTCATAGATGATACATTGATGATAAATTTTTGAAAATTGTTGATAAAGTGAAATAATATATATTGTGGTTAAAATTTGTATAGAGTTTCATTAATGATTCA
>ML777045.1:1436077-1450805 GCA_009831015.1 Picea engelmannii
CACTAGAAGGTAGATCATGGAGTACAGTATGAATGGAGCACCGATGTTCAATGGTCATAAGGGTCTGATGTATGAACTATGTAGTTGAAGGATGAAGGTATTTTTATAGGCACAAGGATATGGAATTTGGCACTCAGTCATTATAATATACAATGATAAGAAGAAACTAAAGAATGCATCGAAGAAGGAATTGAAAAGGACCAACAAAATAGGAATATATTTTATCTTGGAAGGATTGCCTGATTTAGTAAAGGACAATGTGGGAAAATGTTCATCAGCTAAAGAACTATGGGATAAGATACACAATGTCTATTCTTCTCCCATCACAAATTCAAATATTTGTAAAGAATAAGTAGGTAAAAAAAATAGTTAAGTTTCTCATCATGTCAAACATATCCAAAATAAGAAGAGTGAAAACTCAACCGAAGTATGTATTTTTTCTTTAATTGTGAAGAAGTAGGACATCTTGAAATTGAATGATATTATTTGAATATTCAAAGTGATGAGACAAAAAATCCCAATGAAATAGAAGAGAATATTGAGATTGAAAAGGACAAGAATCATGAAGAAGAATTCATTCAACGAGAAAGAGAGCTTTAAGATGAAATATTCACATTGAAGATCCAACTTGAAGAAGAAAAGCGAACAAAATAAGTCATGGAAATTCAAATGATGAAGAAAGAAGAATAGGTTGAGAATCCTGAAGGATAATTTATCACATTGAGAATTAAAATCTTCAAGCTCAATAAGAAAATTGAAGAGGTAGAAACATCGACATTAGCAGTAGAGAATGAAGAGAAGCATTCCATGTTTCCAAAAATGAAGAATAAAGAAAAGATAAAGAGTTCTGCAAAAGTAATTAACGGAAGGAATCATGGTAAGAAATAATCAAAGATGAATGAGTATATTAGAGATACATATTGAACAATATCTACCACATTCATGTAGCAAAGAAGATTCAACCATAATAAAGGGATCCATAGAAGAGAAGATCATGATTAGACAAGGAAGAAATTCAGAAGTACTACACCACAAAGAAGATCATTCTCTTCCATGTATGAAAATTTATTTTATGGTCATTTCTTTTATTGTACTAACTTTAGACATAAGGTTGCAGATTGCAAGGATTATGGAAGAAATTTTGAATAAATAAATCCTTATGTGGCCCCACATAACATTGAATGTTACAAATTACATAACTATGGACACATAGCTCATGATTGTAGAAACGTGATTGATAATTCCATAAAATAAAACATTGATATTATATTTAAGAAAGTATGGAAAAAAGGGTGCCATAGATCGCAAGATTGACAATAATATGAGATGAAGAAAAATCTATATAGAAAAAGGAAGATGTCAGATACAGAAAGGTTTGGAGAAGAAATGAAAGAAAATAAGGATGGGTGAATAAATAATAGGTTGAAGAGATTGTACTTTCATGAATTATAGAGCAAGATCAATCCACGAGAAGAAACAGAGAAGTCAAAGTTCAGAGAGATGATGACTCTACAGATGAAGAGGAAGAGGAATCTGCATCAGAGGGGGTATTTTTCTAATCCATCTGGCTTGGAGACTCCGAGTAAATATGTATGATGAATAGGGGGAGTCCATATACACTACATATCAAAAGAACCATCCTTCGATCAAGTTGATGTATTTGCAGAGACAGATTCAAACCAGTCATATAACAAAAGTACATAATGATTCCACAAGGTATCAGTTGGTAGTTACATAGGTATAAGTTTATGATTGTACACAGGAAGAAATGTCTCCAGTACAAGTTTTTCTAGAAAAACAAAGTTTGGTTTACAATGGAAACATTTGATATGAGATAGTACATATGGTTCAACATTGTGGATAATTGAGTAGTAGAGTTATGGACAATTTGTGACATATGGACATAGATGGATTTGTGATATTTTTGGTAGGTAAAAATATCATCGGTTAGAGAAGTTGTATAGTAGTGGATTTACAAGTGGAATTAGTTGGATTCAATTGGTCATAGAAAGTAAAGTAGTGAAAGGCACAACAATATAAGAAAAGAGAAATTGTCAGCAAAAGATACATCATCAAAAGGAAATTGTTGAACAATATGGTCAAGTAAACATGACTAGTAAATGAAGAAATAATATTTGAATGCTTTTTATACAGGTCAGTGAAATTCAAGAGGAAGCACACATGGAAAATAAACAACACTAGAAGTGGAAATTAAACATATACAGGTATCCCTACATTGATCTACATATTACTTAAAATTCAAGGGAAGAAAAATAATTAGAGAAAGAGATCCAGACAGGAAGATCAGTAGCATGCAGACAAACGAAGACATATTGATAGGGGGAGTTAACCTTTGGTCAAATATGAAGAGAAATAACTGTGGCATAAATAGAGGGGGATAATCCCCAAGAGGAGATACCCTTTTCCATTGATTTCAAAGGGGGAGAGTGATAAACATTGATGAGGAGTAATGGTCACAAGGGGAGCATTGAAGCATCAATATTGACATCAATGTTGGTGTTTCCATCAATGCCAAAGGGGAATATTGTTGGAAACCTAGTTTGGACAGTTGTTTTTCATTGATGTCAACCTATAGAGATTTATTTCAACCCTTAGATATTGATATCAACCCTTGGAGATTCACAAAGATGTTGGACAGATGATTGAAATTTGTATGATCATGATTGATGGTGAGTTAGTTGAGTACATTTGATGGAGTCTACATGTATCCCCGGAGGTGTGGTTATGGGACCTGGATTTGATTAAGAATTTTGGTCATGAAGGATAGTGTAATTACATGAAATACACTAATAGATGGAGTTTACTTGTTGTGCCATTTTCGGTGATATGTGTAACGCCAAGTGGTTCCTCACGATTAGGCATATATGATCTTGTGAATTTGGAAGCCCCAAGGAAGGGTTAAGAAGGTCCAGTTGGTTGGAATTCAAATAGTCAAAGGGGAAAAGTGGTTGTAACAATTAATCTCTAGAATACCTACATTAAGGAGAGGAGTTACCTAGAAAAGGTATAAATAGACCTCAAGGAGCCTCTCATTTCAACTCATTAACTTACATTCAATATCTATTGTATGAAATGGTTATGGTCTAGTTTTGGTATTTTGGTGAATGTGACAGCAAGTTCAAGGTAGTGAAGAAGGTGTGGGAAAAGTATGAAAGTTTCAGAGCTACAAAAGGAAAGGGTTTTTGAAAAAACCCGATTAGTTAGATCTCACAGGTTTCATTATATTTGTCAAGTGAGGCATCCTCGTGGGTCATCTAGTGTTTGTGTATCGAGGCACTTGAAAAATTGAGATATCATGTCAGTACCAGTTTGTTGAAGATCTAAAGAAGCTACAATCCAATTTACAAAGTAACATAACAACTACAGGATCAGAGGTCATGATACAGGTTTGGTTCATGGTTTATGCACTTGTTGATGGTACATCTACAGGTTGATACATGGTTAATTCATGGTATAGGTTGGTACTTGGTTGAGAGACATATATTGTGATGGTATGTGGTGATGGTGGTAGATTCTTGGTAGAGGCATGTGTTGGTGATGTTGAGCATATGCTTTGATATATGCTCTTGGTGATATTAGCATGAGTTGCATGTGAATGAGAGTGGATATGGTTTCATGGATGAGACAATGATTGGTTGGGCAGGTCGATGTGATAGTGATTGGTTGAGAGTGACATGTTGGATACAGTGACAAGATGAGAGGTTGCAGGTTGATGTGTCAGTGACAGTGACAATGATAGTGGCAGTGACGATCGGTCTACTCTTATATTTCAGGGAGGAAGGATGGGTAAAAAGTTGTTAAAGGAAGAGATATTTGTGGTTAAAGGTGGTATAAATTTCTCATACTAATTCAACCCCCCCTCTCAGTATTCCAACATTTATATGCAAAATTTATGCCTCTCACAAATTGACCTACCCTATTGATCACCATGGTGCAAGTGGATCCCACGTCATCCCGTTTTATTTAAACGTGTGGGGCTAGCCACATAATGGATTTTATGGAAAATTATAGAAGGTCCAAACCTAATCACTAATTGAGGGTTGAAGAAGTCAATTCCCTAACCCTAGACAACTATGGGGTATGTTAAGTACCAGGAAACTAAGAGGAGAAGGGGTTCCATTATTTTACATTGTATCTTGTTCAACACCTGAGGAAAACATTTGAGAGTTGTATTTTCTGAACATAATAGAGGAGGATAGATCATGTAGAATCGATACAGGACACAATGTCAAAGGGATGTCCATAGAGAGTGCCTCTTTATTTGGACTTTCATTTGAAGAAAAAAGAGTAGAGTGGCCTCACCTTCTAGTTAGGTTTTCTTTCGTATTAGGTTTTCCTTGTAATATCTTGTGTTTATTTTTGGATGGTGTTTGAGTATTTGTTTCTATTATCTCTTTTTATCATTTCTTCTATTTCATAAATTTTATGTAGAAAATTAATAATTTAAGAATCTGAGATCTAAAGAAAATTAACCTTCACAATAAAGATTTCAATATTTTATTAAATTTGTTGTGATGAACTATCTAGTGGAATATCCACAATAGTTTATAGATCGGGTGGAGATGCAAGAGACCCTCTCAAGTCTAATTTTTTATTTAAATGGATTGAGTTGAGGAATTATTAGATTTACTCAACACTCAAATACCCTATTTTGTGGACAATACAATCATACTCAACAAAGAAAATCCTCAATCTATTATAAAATTTTCAAATTTCATAAGACAAAGCGGAACAATGTAACATCCTCCTCTAGCGCACTGAGAAAACTTATTCTTTGAGGACACTTGCTCACAAGTGATCTGGACTTTCATGATGTTAAAACATTTATCCTTGATTATGATGCGTTATGATAGATGACATGATGTTTTACTGCTTTGATGTAGACAGGTGTTATTGACTCAGTTTTATTGAGTGTGCAGGGTTTTGGACCTTGAGGATGCAGAGGCATCGATGGAACCCCTTGGACTCTGGATTGAGTCAGGGAGTGTGCTATTTGGGTTGATTTATTTACCGTGATATTTCATTGATTTGATTATATGATGTTGAGATGTTCTGACACGATTGTTGATGATGCAGGCTGACGATAGCTTTTCGACCAGACTCACATATGGAGTAAAGGGCCACACATGATTTCCAGAGAGGTTGAGGGAGAGGGGTGGACAACATCCCTGCCACAACCTACTAGCACTCCCGTCATGGCTCGAATTGTAGGTTAATGATTACCTAGTTCGAGAGGATCCACGATGTCGTGAGGGAAGACTGTGACAGTCATTCACGATGATTCTAAGGGGTGCACAATAAGGCGGGGGCCTTATTATTTAGAGCCCTTAGTCTCCCACAAGTTCACCTGGTGGAGTGTTGACTCCAGGGGTTATGGATGTTTACCAATAATTCAAGTTGGCGAGTGGAACCCTTGGAGCACGTGGTGTATCCTGAAGGGCACGTCATGCAAAAGAACCACAAGAAGCGAGTGGCACCCTTGGAGCACGTGGTGCATCCTGAAGGGCACGTCGTGCAAAATAAACGAATGAGGCGAGTGACACCCTTGGAGCACGTAGTGCATCCTGAAGGGCACGTCGCGTTGATGATGATGAAAAAACAAACCTAGATGGCCCTAAGATAGTAACGCCTTATGAAATCCTTAAACAACTTCCCTAACCAAGTGTCACCCAGTTTAGAATCTAATTCCTAAGTCTAAAACTTTTCTAGGGTAAAAATTTAGTCTAACCTTAATAAAAAGACCCTAGAATAAGAATAAAAATTTAAACAAAAACCCACTTAAGTAATAGTTTGGTCTTCATAAAATTCTTGGGGTAAATGAAGAGAGAAATAATTTAATTAAAACTAATGGTTTTAAAAATTTGCAAAGAAGAAATTATTTCCTAACTTGTGAAAGTACAAAAGATATTAAATAAATAATAAATGGGAAAGATTTAATAGCGCAACTGCCATTTTGGGTCTAATAAAAAGGGGAAAGAAGGGAATAATAAGAATTGGGAAACTAAGTAAATGGAGGAAACATAATAAAGGAAGGATGGGAACTTATGGTAAAAAGAGAGGTCAACATAGTAAGGAATCTGCAATTAAGAACCTTCTAGAATGAACTAAAATTAGCAACTTCATTTTAGGGAAAGTAATTAAACCTGTAAGGGAATCTAGGAACGCCTAGGAGTGAATTTAGGGGAAACTCTAGGTGGGTGAGGGAAATGAGTAAATTAATAAATTAAAGAAAATAATTACTTGAGGAAAGAGAGGGATGGACGACACTTGTGCGAAGGAGATCACTTAGTATTTTTTTATTAAAACTTAATTAAAATGTGATTAGGGAAAGTTGGAGGTGGGAAAAACTCTATAAAAGAAAGGGAAGATGAGGAAGAAAGGGATCGGATGTTAGCATAATGTTACGCTGCCGAATTTGTGACTTGACTGGTTACTTGTGGAGAGTTGGGATTTTCCAGCTCGGATAGGAGTGGTAGCTCGGCCTTGCGAGGCGAGCTGGGAAGCTAGACTTACCATCTGGAAAGTGTGGGGCCCCTTTGCAGATCGGAGGGATAAGGGGGAAGCAGAGTACCCCTAGAGATTGGCTGGGAGGTACCGGTGAGGTCTCGACAGTCGAGGAGCAGGAGCGACTCAGAGCGTGTGGACGTCCTTCGAAGTGGGCGAAGAGGCCATAGTATGTTCTTTATTTAGTAGAGTAGATTGCAATATGAGTTATGTTGGGTTCGAAATATTCGATGGTATATTGTTAGAAGTAAATGATAAATTATTTTGGATATATATGTATTTTTCCCCTTGGATAAGCTATATCACTAGTGATAGACTTTGGTGTTTTTAAATTTTGGTTCAAATGATTCTAGCATTGTTTGCAAGTTTAAATTTTCTAAAGCTAGTCATTTTGCTTTACCCACAAAAATGTATGCTTTGAATTCTTCAATATACGTATTATATTTTGTTTCCTCTGAAATTTAGTAACTGGGGAATTATTTCATAGTGGAACCAATAAATAGCCAGGGTCAATCTTTGGTGCATATAAAATTTCAGATTTAGGGTCTCTTTCTTTTATCATTTAGAAACCATTTTGAAATTATCTCTTGTCAGGTCTGGCTTGACCTAGCCTTTCGCCTGTATGGAGAAATTATAGAATGAATTCATTTTTTCTCTTTTGGTTAATGAACACACCCACCAGGGTTAAGTCTCCTTAGCTTGTTATATTTTCCCTTGTGGGTCACCTATGCTAATGTTAGTTCTCATGCTTGGATACATTAATTGCAATGCTCCTAGATCGGGGATGTGGGAACATGCCCCATTGGGATCGAAGGAAGGTAAAAAAATTGTTTCTCTTTTGTTCAGAGTTAATTACTGTGTCTCACTTTAAACATTTTGGCAACGATGCCCGATAACAAAACCAACTACATTTGATCTTCTATATCCATGGGCCATCAAGGTCACCGGGTCTTTCACCCAGTCTTGGCTACTAATGAAGCTCGTGGAAAATCTCCACGCCAGGATTTGAACCCAGATCACTCTTTCAAGAAATACTCAATTGGTGTTAGACGGTTAGACCACAGCCAAGAACAAGAAAATAAAGAATAGGAAAACTATTAATACTTTTATGTTTTTCCATGTTGTACCATTTTGAGTCTCATTGGTCACCATAAGGTCTGTGAGAAAAAACTTAAGCGGATGAAGTGCAATGATAAAGATTTTGTAAGTGGACAGTTTTGACCTTAGAACATGGCTTTTTAATAAACAGTTGCATTTGAGCCTTGAGCTTTGCCAGCTCAAAATCAAAATCTTTTAGATACCTTTGAATCCATGCAAGGAGAAGATTTGGACTGAAATGGATAAGGATTTGGACTGAAATTGAAATGGATAAACATTATGATTGAATTTTTGAATTGAAATGGAATCAAGAATGCTTCGAGAGCAAGCATCTGAGATCCATAATCCCGAAAACTTAAGGCCATGACCTGAAGGTGGGACACCATTTGTGGTTATTCACCCGGAGGGGTGTGAGGCCAACTTGCACGACTTAAAAACCATGATGGTTCAACCACCTTCCTTTTCATTTTTCCATTGAAGTCCCTCTTAACCATGCTCCCCTTAAATGCACGCTCAACCACCCTTAAGATCCCTCTACGGATTCCTTTTTGATAGCAATTGTCAACTTAAACAGAGTCCCTTCATTAGTGCGCATGACAGATCGTACTGGCAGAGTGTTCTGGAGGCTATAACACCAGCCCTTCACAGAGCTCTTCCCATCCCATTTTACCTTCTACCCCACTCTTGTTCCACTCCATGTTTCACCTGCGCCTTGGCTGAGTCTTTATGCAAACAGTTTTCGAGTATGTGTATAGTTAGCGAGAACTGATTTCCTTTTTTCTTCCCTGGAAAATTGCAGGTCTCCTTATTTTATTTTATGGGACCCTCTTAAATCTTTAATTAGAGTTAGGTCAACACCGATTTCTAAATCTTCTTTTTATTTTAATGCCAGCTTCCTGCTGGATATTTTTCCTTTGCTTGATAAATGGTGAGTTTTAAATTGAATATTTTTTACAGTGAATAAATGAGAACCAGTCGAAGGGTGTTTTCCCTATTGCCAAGTTTTCATGAAATTGATTATAATTTAATTCTGGATCATAACTTGCACGAGATTACATATCTACCCATATGTTAAATTAAAATTAAAATAAATAAATGAATTTAAAATTATAGTGTCACGATATTGTCATCCCAATACAATGCTTATTGAATGTTTACATGTTAATAACCACTACGGTTTATATCCCACTCAATGGAGTTTTTATCTACTTTCGGGTAAAATATAATTATTATTTTTCAATCACCCAAGAAAGAATCAAACCAAAAATGAAAGGTTATTACTTTTTATTTACTTCTGTTGTCAGGGTTTTAAGCCTTTTATTCATTTGTGTTTATAGTTGTTTTTCTTTATTTATTTAATCAAAATAATAGATACTTTTTACATTTTTCCTTGTGCGTACATTGACCTTTCCAATGTTGTATTATGTTATGTATATACTCTTTAAATTGAAAATCTATACATAAAATATAATTGAGTATGCACAAGTCTTATGTTTAAAATCATTCATTAAAATCATGTGGTTTTTAACTTTAGAAGACACAATGGATGTGTGATTCTTTATTTGATATTAAACAAAGGTTCTTCTAAAGATATACATACATATATATCGTTACATTAGAAATTAGTTTAAGGAATTGTTCTCATTTTATATAATGCAGTTTGGTTTTAGTGTTATAAAAAGGAATAGTTTTAATTCCCTTTTCATAGAATTTGGATTCTTTATATGTGCTATTGAATGTAATGCAATGTGACGATATGTTAATGGAATGAAATAAATGTTCAGGTAATGTAATGTTAATGTTAATGGAATGTTAGTGGTTTATGTTAATACCATTATTTATAGGATGTTAACTTCCAATACTGTCAATGTTCATGATAATGTTAGTGTAGTGTAATCTTTTAATTATATATTTTGTCATTAGGGCTAATTTTAAGGATGGTATCCTTATGGTTTTGTTATTATAGTTTAGACACTCTAGTTGCAATCTTTCACAAATAAAAAGGAGGGGGGGTAACATGGTTATCATGTATGGAAAGGGGTATTTTGGCTTTACAGTTCTTGATAACACGTTTAGGGTCGGGTCAATTTCAGGGTTAGTACTATAATTGGAATTGTCCAAACTCATAGTTGTATGATATCAGACTCCTCGATTGATAAAGCTAGTCGCTCTGTATATAAGTCTGTGTGTGTGATTATTTTCTGTGTAAAGAATCCAGTGTCATATCAAGAGTCTCGAACCCTTTAAAGGTAGGGTTTCCACTCTTGTGACACACCTCTAAGGTCGTATTATTCAATATTATGAACTATTCTTTGTTCAGAAAAAACCTTATTTTTGAACAAGAATAAGATCGTGATGATCCAGATCAACAACCAGTGCAGGGGAAACTTAGTGATCCAACTGCACTCATATGTATGGCTATAATCCCTTTTCCTTGCCTCATCCTGTTGCCTTGAAATATAAGTGTAGAAAAATTGTCATAGACTTTTCCAATATCATTGTCACAAACTTTGTCACTTCCATTGTCACTATCACATAAACCTATCCAACCTCTCATTATCTCATCCAAGAAACTAGATCCACTCTCATCCACATGAAAATCATGTCAATATCACCAAGATTGTATCTCAAACTATATATTTAATATCACCAACACATGCCTCTACCAAGGATGTACCAAGATCATTGCATACCATCACAAGATATGTGTCTCAATCAAGTACCAAGTTGAACCATGCATCAACTATGTACCAACTTGTACCATCAACCATGTACCACAACAAGTGCATCAACGATGCACTAAACCTATATCACCACCTGCACCAACTATGTACGTCAACCATGTACATGCACATCAATATGTACCAACCACATGCCAACCATGCACATCAACCATGTATATCAACACCTATAATGTACGATATACCATACCATGTACCACAAACTAGATGCCAAGAAATCTATCTCAACCATATACCATATCAAGCATAAAGAATATACCATATCATCAACCATGAACCATATACCAATAGACCAAGAAATGTACCTCAACAAGTATATCTCAACCAACATATACAATGTTCATCAAGTCATATACCAAAGTCCTCAAACACATTCCTCAAGCATGCTCCTCAATGTCACCAAGATACAATATACTAAGCCTCAAGTATACACCATACCATGTAAATAAAATAGAAACCAAACCAACAAGTAATGCCCCTAATAAATGTACCATCAAATTACCAAGATGCACCAAATCACATGCTATCATCACCATGCATGTACCATAACATATACTATCATCACCATGCATGTACAATAACACCAAAACCATAAGCATTAACCCTTACCTTTGATCCTCTAGCTGACCTGTTACTCTCTAATATAACATGTAGCTTATTCCACAGTCAATCAACAACTCGGTACTAACATTTTCCCAAATATGGAAGTGCCTCACTAGATAGACACTAGTTGACCCGCATGGATGCATTGCTTATTAGGTATAGGACAATTCATGGGGATCTTAGTAATTAGGGTTTTTAAAAACTATTTACTTATGCACCTTCAAAAATTTCACACTTTTCCCACACCTTCTTTGTTTCCTCATAATTTATGTCACATTCACCAAGATCCCAAAATAGACCATAACAAAATCACTAGACCATAAAAATTCACTAGAAATATATTTAATGTAAGTGTGTGTGTGTGTGTGTGTGTACAAATGAGATACCCATTTAGTGTTATTTATACTTTTTCTAGGTATCCTCTTATCTTAATCTTAGTGATCCTTGAATTTATTGTTACAACTACTTTTTCATTTCACTCATTGAATTGTAACCAACTAGGGATTCTTTCCCATTCTTCAATGATTCCAAATTCACAAGGCCATATCTCCCTAAATGTGAGGATCATTTTTGGAAAATTGGTTTGGAAAATTGGTTGTTATTGATGTCAAGCCTTGGAGAGTGATATTGGATATTGATGTCAACCCTTAGAGAAGTCCAGAAGACCCATATATGTGGACAAGATCATTGGAAAATTGGTTATCATCCGTATGATCAAGATTGATGGTGAGTTAGTTGGGTACATTTGATGTAGTCTACATGCATCCCTAGAGGTGTGGTTATGGGACCCAAAGTTGATTGAGGAATAATGACATGAAGGGTATTGAAATTGCAGGTAAGACTATTAGAGAGAATAATACACTTTTTTTTTTTCCATTGATATGTGGTATGCCATGTGTGTCCTCATGATTAGGGAGATGTGGCTTTGTGAAGTTGGAATCCCAGAAGAATGGGAAATAATCCCTAGTTTGTTACAAGTCAACAAGTAAAAAGGAAAATTGGTTGTGACAAGAAATTCAAGGAGCCTTAAGATTAAGGAAAAAGGTTACCTAGCAAAAGTATAAATAACCCTCAAGGAGTCTCTCATTTGTACACACACTTAAATTGAATACCTTTCTAGTGAATTGTTATGGTATAGTGATTTTGTTATGGTCTATTTTGGTATCTTGGTGAATAAGACAGAAAGTATGAGGTAGTGAAGAAGGTGCGGGAAAAATGAGAAATTTTCGGAGCTGCAGAAGGAAAGGGTTTTTGAAAAACCGTAATTTCTAAGATCCTCACGGGTTGTCCTATAACTGAAAAATGAGGCATCCTCGTGGGTAAACCAGTGTCTGTCTAGTGAGGCACTTGCAGATTTAGAAAAATGTTAGTACCAGGTTTTTGATTAACTATGGAAGAAGTTACAGGTCAGATTACAGAGTAACGGGTCAGCTACAAGATCAAAGGTAAGGGTTAAGTCTTATGGTTTTGGTGTTATGGTACATTCATGGCGATGATAGTATATGTTATAGTACATGCATGGTTATGATATCATGTGATTTGGTGCATCTTGGTATTGTGATGGTACATTGATTAGAGGCATTACTAGCTGGTTTGGTTTATGGTTTAGTTACATGTTATGGTACATACATGAGGCTTGGTATATTATACCTTGGTGACATTCAGGAGCATGCTCAAGAATAAAAATGTACCATACCATATACTATAAAATATCATCATTGAAATATCTCAAGCATATGCCCAGAATATGTGCCAAATGTGTAGCAATCATATATCAATATCATCAAAAAAACTTCCTCTATCAATGTACCAATATCAATAACATCATCAACCATAAAAATTTCCAACCATGTACCTCAAACGAGTGTCATATTACTCATTATATGCCTCAACAAACTACCATTAACCATCTGCCAATGTATCCAAGATATGTATCAAAAATGTATCTCAACAAGTAGACTTCAATAAACATGAAACATACATCCGATGATGTTCCTCAATTCATATACCAATTCCCTCAAACACATGCCTCAAGCATGCTCCTCAACATCACCAAGATGAAATATGCCAAGCCTCAAGTGTTGGATTACTGGGGGGGGGTGAATCAGTAATAGCATAATTATAATCCTTTTTCTTCAAATTTTATATCAATGTAGAATTATTATCCAATAATCAACAGTAAGAAATAAACAATCACACACATACACAGTACACTAGTGTTTTACGTGGAAACCCAAATCGGAAGAAAACCACAGAATGTTTTTTCTTATATGTCTTGAAGAATTACATTCATTGGAAGCACCAACTTCCTTTGTTTTCCAACTCCAACTAGAAGGAGGCTCCAACCCCCTAGTTTCTCAGGCTACAACCCGAGGGAAGCTCCAACTCCCAATTCTCTGGCTACAACCATAAGGAGGCTACAACCCCTAATGTTCTTCGGCTACAACTGGAAGGTGGTTACAACCACCTATCCTTGCCCCATCTTTGCACCTTGAAGTAGAAGTAGAATGATGGAACCACTGTCGCACTATCACTGTGAGATATACCGATGTAAACCTATACCAATAAATCTGAACCATGCATCAACAATGCATCAACCTGTACCTCAACTTGTAATCAACCTATACCATAAATAAGTGCATAAACCATGCACCAACCTATAATCAACCTATACAATAAACAAGTTCATCCAAACATGTACTAAGTATGTACCAATCATGTTTCAACTACTCATCAAATATGATTCATCAATATGTACAAACATCATCAACTATACACCTCATGTATGTGCGCCAACTCATCAACTACTTGTCTCAACCATGTACTAAACATGTACCACAACCAAAATCCCTCATCAATTTCATCATCCAAATATGATTTGTAGCTTTGTAATAGACCTGGTGTATATGATCACATTCCTGCAAACCTTCTTTAACTTTAAAAACAAGAGACTAACATTTTCATCAAACTTTTCTTTAGTCTCACATGCCTAGTTTTGGATTAGTCAACAACCCTAACTTGAAGTAATCATAACTTTGAACCTGTATTGTATAAAGATCTGAAAATGATACAAAATGTTCTTCAGTTTGTTTAGTGCAATTCCTCCAAGTGTCACTACTTGGAACCTCTCATAAAAGGAGTTATAGAAAAAATGGCATACCTTGCTGAATTCTGGCTTATTCTAGAGAGCGACCTTGTAGAGTGTGCCCTGCAAAACATATTTGATGAAATGATCTGAAACTTTTAAAAATAATACTAAAGACTTTACTCTAACCAAAATATTTTGTCCCACTGAATTTGGATCTGTTATGAAGAAGTTACGACATTTTTACCCGAAACACCTGATTTTGACTAGTTTCATGACTGGCCACAAACCCTATTTTCCACGGAGTGTAACTCCCAAAATAAAATGACCCACAAGCTGAATTTTTTTCCACAGATACTTGGATATGTTTTCTCAATTTCATAGAAATTCCATGGTATGAATCATTATAGAAAACATTTTATAGGGAAAATGGTGAGATGACCTGTAAATAACATGCCTTAGAAAGCACCATCAAAAGAATTTATCCTTCCTTGCATTTTGGCCTTCCTTACTTCACCTTCACTCAGAATTCTGGTTTAGATATCCTTGGTTACATTAGACACATATATATATTCAATATTCTCAAGTGTGATTCAAATGAGAGAGCCTTGCCTCTTATTTATACTCTCCAAGTAGCTTCCTTAAAAACATCTTCTAGGTCACTTGGCCCACTTTC
>ML777045.1:1459495-1505550 GCA_009831015.1 Picea engelmannii
TGTACTATCCATATAGAATAGTATTATCTAAAAATATGTCATAACTCATACCGTTACCCATCAAACAAACTTGGGTCCATTACCCAAACCTGGGGTCTCCAACTTCTCATGGCCATAACTCTCTAACCGTGAGGAATTATGTGGTGTTCCACATACCACCAGAAATGACATGAAATGCACTATCCATATAGGATATTTTCCCTAACAAATTCACTTTCCTTCATATCATTATTCCATAATTAAGGATGGGTTCTCTTACTCCACAAAGCATCTTCCCATGAGGGCCTTCACCATAAGGGGACCACTTTGGAGTTAATCCATATTTACTTCTTATCAACCATGAAAAAACAATAATGAGTCATATTTACATCAAACAATATTGGGTCCATTACCCAAACCTCTGTGCTATGGGGCTTTCTTCAAGTTTTGACATCAATGACAACCAACCTTAATCAACATCAAGTATGTAAAATAACATGTAACTAAAGGAAAAACCAAACTAGTCAGTAATGCCTCTAATCAATGTACCATCACATTACCAATATGTATCAAATCACATGCTATCATCACCATGCATGTACCATAATATATACTATCATCACCATGCATGTACCATAACACCAAAACCATAAGCCTTAAACCTTACCTATGGTCTTATAGCTGACATGTGTTAGAAAAACAGGATCGTGGAGCAATAAAATAAAACAAATGATGAAATAAAACACAAAAGATACACAATACAATAGAGACACAGATATACGCAGTTTACCCAGTGTGGAATACGTCCACCAAAGAAATTGTTAAGTCCTTCTTTTATTATTATCCAATAAATGAAGGGATTCAACCTACAACACACCCGCTGCAACTTACTCTTCTTTCTCTCATTGTTTCCACTCTCAGAATACAATATTGACAATGATACTTAGCTGCAATACATTTCCCTCATAAAAGAGGGTTTCCTTCTAGGGAAAAAAACCCTAACATAACTTCTATTGTGATATATACGACATTATAATGAACGGTCCATATTTACAATGAGATTACAATATACATTTACAAGGCAATTTTCGCTTTGGGGGCTTGCCTGACTCTAGACCCACCAGCCGAGGGGGATAGACCCCACAGAGGGGGTAAGCATTGTATGCAATCCCTTACGTGGAGGATTGTACATTATTCTAGGGTGTAAAGTCTTCATGGGGTATAAACACAGTAAAAAACAAACACCTTTGAATCAGGAAGATAATCAGGCTCCACAACCAACAATCTCCCACTTGGAGACTGATCTCAACAACTCCACCACTGTTTTATATGCTAGAATATGATCCTTCTTGGACATGGAAAGTTTCTCATATTCATATTCAATCTTGAAGACCAATTGAAACCGAGCAAGAACTCAGTTTCTCCTTGGTTACTCCCTTTGTTAACATGTTTGCAGGATTCTAGCTAGTGTGTATCTTTTCCAGCTTCAAATTTCCATCTTCCAAGACAGATCGTATGAAATGGTACCTGAGATGTATATTCTTAGTATTAAAATGGAAGGTTGATTTATTTGTAAGATGAATGGCACTCTCATTGTCACAGTACAACCTATTATTCTCCTGCTTCTTTCCTAATTCCTCCATAAAACTTTGTAACCAAATCATTTCTTTACTAGCCTATGTAGAAACAACATACTCTTCCTCTATTGTTGAAAGTGAAACAACCTTTTTTAGTTTCAAAATCCAACTAACTATTTTTTCACCTATAGTAAAAACATACCTTGTGGTGCTCCTCCTGCTATCTTTATCACCTTCCATATCTGAATCAACATATCCCTGTAGAACAGTGTCTGAACCTCCAAAACATAATGCATGAGTAGAAATACCTCTTGAATACATGATAATCCATTTTACTTCCTCCCAATGTTCTTTACTTGGATTGTTCATATACCTGCTCACAACTCCCACTGCATGTGTAACTCACATACATAAAGGTGCCAATTTCTGATGAATAAGGGACCATGGAAATGTATTCTATCTCCTCTTGTTCCTTGGGAAACATTTTCTTATTTAATTTGAAATGCATGGCCAAATTTTTACTAACTGGTTTTTCATTCTTCATCATAAACCTCTCCAACATCTTCTCTATGTACTCACCCTGAGACAATGTCAATTTGTGATTTTTTCTATCTCTTATTATTCTAATACCAAGGATTTTCTTTGCAAGAATGAAATCCTTAATTGAAAATGAATTATCTAATTTCTTCTTGAGCACATTTATATCCTGCATATTAGACCCTGCAACAAGCATGTCATCTACATACAATAGCAAGATAATATAGCTTCAATTTTCTATCCTTTTAAAATAGACATAGTGATCATAATGATATCTACTATAACCTAGTTCTGTCATAAACCTGTCAAACTTCAAATACCACTTACTTGAAGATTTCTTTAGGCCATACAAGCTCTTCTTCAACCTTCATACCAACTTCTCCTCTCCTTTGACCCCATACCCATGTGGCTGTTTCATATCAATCTCGTTCTCCAAATCCACATGGATAAAATTTGTTTTTACATCTAATTGTTCAAGATGAAAATATTATACTTCCACTAGACATGGAATAGTCCCAGTTGAAGTCATTTTAACAACATGGGAAATTATTTCATCAAAATCTATACCTTTGCATTTTGCAAACCCCTTTACAACAAGTCTATTCTTGTACCATTTTTTTTCTCCATCTTCTTACTTCGACTTGTAAACCCATTTATTTTGTAATGCTCTTTTTCCTACAGGAAACTGAACGAAATCCCAAGTCTAGTTTTTTACCATGGAATCCATTTCCTCTTTCATTCCTTTCTCTGACTTATTTTTAGTGTCTACCTGCATTGCCTCTTCATAACATTCTGGTTCACTAGAATCAGTCAACAATAAATAATACAATGAAGGAGAGTATCGTTCAGGGGGTCTACTCAACTTGGTAGATCTTCTAAAAACACTTGCAGGAGTTTGAGATACCTTCTAATCCTATTGTTGTACATTTTGATTTTCTGGTACCTTTGGAATTTCTTTTTTGGTGATCTTATCAAGCATTGTGTATTCTGGTTTTTCTTTTTCCTATTTATTTCCCTGCAACTGATCTTTGTACATGACCTTCTCAATCAATATGACATCTCTAATCCTAATGATTTTGTTATTTTCATAATCCCATAAGAGATAACCAAAATCATTAACACCGTATCCAATAAAGGTACACTTCTTGTATTTTTCCTCAAGCTTTTTTCTATTTCTTTTATCAATATGGACAAATGATTCAAAACTGAAAGTCTTAAAAAAAGAATATTTTACCTTTTTACATATCCATGCCTCCTTTGGAATTCTACCGTACAAAGATATTGAAGTTCCTTTTTTTATTAAGTAAACAATAGTATCTACAACATCTTCCCAAAACTATAAGGGAAAACCAACATGCAATATCATACTCCTTGCACGCTTCATGATTGTCTTGTTCATCCTTTCCAACACACCATTTTCTTGTGGTGTTCCTGGAACTATCTTCTCTCTACGAATCCCATGGTATGATAAGTAATCATCAAACTTCTTGTTGTAATATTCACCTCCATTGTCTGATCTGAGACGCTTCAACCTTTTTCCTATCTCATTCTCAACTAAAGATTTCCATTTCTTAAAGGTATCAAAAACTTCATATTTTTTTCGAATGAAATAAATCCAAGTTTTTCTACTTGCATCATCAATAAAAGTAACATAATAAAGAGAGCCACGAGGAGATGATACTTGACATGGTCCCCATACATATGTATGCACAATCTCTAACATTTCATTCTTCTTTTCTTTTCCGACTCTGAGAAATCTAACTCTCTTCTATTTTCCATAAACACAATGCTCACAGAAATCCAAATCAATTTTTTTAAGATCTTGAAATAAATTTATTTTGTGAAGTATATGCATCCCCTTCTCACTCGTGTTTCAAAGCCTATTATGCCACAATGTTGTGTCCACTCCTATAGAAGCTAGAGAGATATATGAGTCAATATTATTAGTACATAAATACAATGTACCTACCTTCTCTCCTTTTGATATCACCAATGATCCTTTGGTGACCTTCCACCCCTTATCTATAAATATGGATATACAAACTTCACTTTTCAACTACCCTGTTCAAATTATATTTTTCCTTAGATTTGGAACATGTTTTACCTCTTTTAACAACCATTGGTTTCCATTTCTTTTCTTTATTTTTACCTTTCCCATTCCAACAATTTTGCATGGTGCATCATCACCCAAATGAACCTGTCCAAAATCACCTTGAACATAATATAGAAAATGTTTCCTATGGGCTGTGGAATGAAATGAAGACCCTGAATCTACTACCTAAGACTTAGAAATATTATCTACAGAAAGAGTCAAAGCATCTTGTAACACATCACCTGTTACATTTTCTTCCTAATTTTTCTCCCGGTGTCCATATCTTTGTTTATTTGGATCTCTGCAGTCTTTCTTCAGATGCCCTTTCTTCCCATAATTCTAGCACTCTATCTTTCCTAGTATATATTTTTATCTACCATTCCTAGAATTCCCATGGTTCCTTGAGCCATTTCCTCTATCCTTTTGTCTTCCCCTATTCTCCATGTTAAATGCATTACCTCATGTCTCACCTGTGCTTTTCTGTTGCATTTCCTCACTAAGGATAAAACCAACAAAATCATCAAATTTTAAAGTGTTTGAACCAGAGACAGAGTTACTTACAACCATGACCAAGACATTCCAGATTTCTGACAATGAGCACAATGTTATAATATCCCCAACCTCATCATCAAATTCCACTTTTACAGAACTTGGTTGATTAGTAACTATATTAAATTCATTTAAATGATCTTCAACTGACCCACCTTCTGACATCTTCATATTAAATAATTTCTTCATTATAAACACCTTATTGGATGTCGAGGTATTTTCATACAGTTTATTCAATGCATCCATCCACTCCTTCATTTTCTTTTCTTTCGAAATATTGAAAGCCATCGACACTATTAGGCTTAGTTGTATTGTCCTAGTGCCTTTTTGTCAAGAACCTCACATTCGTCATCCTTCATGGTCATTGAATTATTTTATATTTCACCCAATGGTAGGAATAGATCCTTCTGATATAAATAATCTTCCATATGCATCTTCCATAACTGATAGTTTTGGTCATTAAATTTATCGACCGTAAATTGTCCATATTCCACCATTTCTCCCATTCAAACCAGGAATCCTCTTTTCCTGTGAGTTACCTTTAGCTATGATACCATTTTTTATAAAAAAAGGATCACAGATATTTAAAATAAACAAATGATGAAATAAAACATAGAATATACACAATACAATAGAGACACAGATATGCGTGGCTCACCTAGTGTGGGCTATGTCCACCAGAGAAATTACCAGTTCCTTCCTTTATTATTATCCAACAAATGAAAGGATACAACTTACAACACACTTGTTGTAACTTTCTCTTCTTTCTCTCACAGTCTCCTCTCCCAGAATACAATATTCTCAATGATACTTAGTCGCAATACATTTCTGTGATAAAATAGGGTTTCCTTCTATGGAAAAAAACACTAACATAACTTCTACCATCAGATATACCACCTTATAATGAATGGTCCATATTTACATTGAAATTACAATATACATTTAGAAGGAAAATTTTCCTTCGAGGGACCACTTTCCCTCGAACCCCACAGAGCAGGTAACCCCCTCTACACTCCCCAACGCGGAGGAGTGTACATTCCAACTAGGTGTAAAGTCTTCATGGGGTATAAAAATGACTAAAAACAAATACCTCTGAATCAGGAATATAATCATGCTCCACAACCAACAACATGTTACTCTGTAATCTGACCTGTAACTTCTTCCATAGTTAATCAACAACCTGGTACTAACATTTTCCCAAATATACAAGTGCCTTGCTAGACATAAACTAGTTCACATGTGAGGATGCCTCACCTATCAAGTATAATACAACCTATGGGGATCTCATTAATTAGGTTTTTTCAAAAACATTTTCCTTCTGCAGCTTTGAAACTTTCACACTTTTCCTGAACCTTTTTTCCTGACTCATACTTGTCATTGCATTAACCTAGATACCAAAATAGACCATAACAAGATCATCAGACCATAACAATTCACTAGAAATATATTCAATGTAAGTGTGTGTGTGTGTGTGTGTGTGTGTGTGTCTGTGAAAATGAGAGACTCCTTGAGGATTATTTATACTTTTTATAGGTAACCTATTTCCTTAATCTTAGGGCTGCTTGAATTTCTTTTTACAACCACTTTTCCCTTTTACTAATTGACTTGTAACCAACTAGGGATTCTTTCCCATTCTTTGGGGCTTCCAAATTCACAAGGCCATATCTCCCTAACAGTGAGGAACCACATGGTCTTTCACATATCAAAGGAAACAACATGACATGTACTATTTATAAATAATAGTCTTACCTACAATTACATTGTCCTTCATAACAAAAATACTCAATTAAATTTTGGTCCCATAACCACACCTCTAGGGATACATGTAGACCACATCAAATGTACCCAATTAACTCTCCATAAATATAGAACATACAAATTTCAATCATATTTCCAACATCTATAAACCTCTCCAAGGGTTAACATGAATATCTAAGGATTCACACCCCCCTCTCAGTATAAATTCACAACGAAAGTGTGGTGGGACCATAACTCATAGGGGGAAGTATTATTTTTCCTATGATTGGTATTAGAGCAGGTCCTTCAAAAACTATTTAACCACTGAAAGGTATATCATGGAATATAGTATGAATGGAGCACCAATGTTGGATGGTCATAAGGGTATGAAGTATGAATTGTGGAGTTGTAGGATGAAGGTATTTTTATAGGCACAAGGATATGATGTTTGGAACTCAGTGGTTACAAGATACAATGCTACAAAGAAACCAAAGACTGTAGCCAAGAAGGAATTGAAAAGGAACAAAAAAATAGAAATTATTTTACCTTGGAAGGATTACCTGATCGAGTAAAGGACAAAGTAGGAAAATTTTCATTAGCTAAAGAACTCTGGGATAATATGCACAATATCTATTCTTATCTCATCACATAGTTAGAGATTTATAAAGAATAAGAAGGTAGAGAACAAGAGGTAATTTTTTCATCATATCGTACATATTAAGAAGAAGAAAAGTGTGAAGTCAACCAAAGTATGTGTTTTTGCTTTAATTGTGAAGAGGTAGGACATCTTGAAATTGAATTCCCTTATTTTAATATTGAAAGTGATGAGACAGAAATGACCGATGGAATAGAAGATAATATTGATATTGAAAAGGAAAAGAATCATGAAGAAGAATTTAGTCAACGAGAAAGAGAACTTGAAGATGAAATAATCCCATTGAAGATCCAACTTGAAGAAGAAAAGTGAACAGAAGAAGTCATGAAGATTCATATGTTGAAGAAAGAAGAAGAGGTTGAGAAGCATGAATAAGAATTTGTCACATTGAGAAGTAAAATAATCAAGCTTAGAAAGAAAATTGAAGAGACAAAAAAATCCACATCAACAGTAGAGAATGAAGAGAAGCCCTCCAGATCACTAGAAAAGGAGAATGAAGAAAAGAGTAAGATTTATGCAGAAGTACTCAAAGGAAGGAATCATGGTAAAGAGGAATCAAATAAGAATGAGTATAATATAAATACATATTCAACATGACCTACCACATTCAAACAACAAAGAAGCTTCAACCATGATGAAGAGATCCATAGAAGAGAATACCATGATCATCCAAGGTAGTAAATCAAAAGGACCACACAAGAAGAAATGTCATCCACTCCTAGGTATGTAAATTTATTTTATGGTCGTTTCTTTTATTGTACTAACTTTGGAAATTAAGTTTCATATTGTAGGGCTTATGGAAGAAATGTTGAAGCAATAAATGCATATGTGGCACCATATAACATTGAATTTTATAAATTCCATAATTACAGACACATAGCTCATGATTCTAGAAGCATGAAGGATACTTCTTTGAGAAAAAACATTGATATCAGATATAAGAAAGTATGGAAAATAAAACAAGAAGAATGGATGAATGAAGACCAGGTCCTAGAGATCGCAAGATTGGTAATAATATGATGTGAGAATAAATCTACAAATAAAAAGGAAGATGTCAGGTACATAAGTGTTTGGAGAGGACATGAAGGACATGTGAATAAATAATAGGTTCAAGAGATTGTACTTTCAAGAATTATAGAGAAAGATCAATATGCATGAAGAAAGGGAGAATTCAAAATTTAGAGAAATGATGTGACGCAGACCCCCGACCCTTGGGCCAAGATCCACACAAGATTGATCTTCTTTGAATCCACAGAACTGAAATAGTTCTTTTGAGCCCTCATTGGAACCCCACAAATTCGATCCACAGGTCCTTCCATGAAAACCCTACCTGTGAAAACATGCACCAGGTGCGGGTCTTCACCCCTATGTGACCACGACATTGTGACCTCATACCACACCAAGAGGTGCCTTTCACATTTTGCAACTAAACAATGTAAGATATTTGAGTCTTTTGACTCTTCAAACCCCGAAACCTGAAATCACTCCCTTAGACGAGATCGATGGCTATGAACCTCCCTCGATCCAATGGTCCTGGATGTATCAGGATTTTGGTAACTGGGAGTTTGAAATGCAGTGACCCAAACCACTAGTCACTCCATCCCCTGAATTCCCGAAACGTCTCAGATCTTTTCGGGATTTTGTCAATCGGGAGTCCATGACTCTCAACCCCAAAATCACTTGTCACGCCAATCCCCAAATTCCCAAAATGGCTTAGATCTTTTTAGGATTTCTAAAACCAGGAGTCCACGACTCTCGACCCCAAAATCACTTGTTGCGCAAATCCCTGAATTCCCAAAATGCGAATTCGCGCAAGATCTGACAACTCTCGTTGGATTGGATCCAATGGCCCTTATCTCCCCTGAGCTTATGGGAGATTGTAGACGGAATCACCTTAACCCCCTTACTCCTTTGCATGATCCGATGGCTCTCGGGTCTTTGACACTTCTCCACTAAGTGTTCCAACCATTCAATTTCATGCTTGATAATCCCTTTCACGATTTAGGAATTAGAGTGACAAAGGATTACGTTTTTTTCTCCAAACTTACGGACCCCGAATTCCAAAAATGATCTGATGGCTATAGGCCTTTTCGGAGTTTTGTGAACCAGGATTTCACGATGCAGTGACTCCAAAATCACAACCTCTTCTACTTCCCGGACCCCAAAATGTCAAAATGTCGAAATGTTAAAAGACACTTAGCCTTAACCTTCTCACAGATGTGTGAGATCCGACTGTCCATGGGATTTTGGAACTTCTCCATGAAGTGTATCCACTGTCTTTTTCATCTCTTCTCCTGTGTGACCTCCCAGAGGTTAAACTTTGTGCGCCTTCCTCTGGATCTCATGGCTATCAATCCTTTGCACTAGATCTGATGGTCCAGATCCGTTTCTCTTCCTTGTGCACTTTCCTATGTGTGTCTAGACATAGACTTAAATGACCCAGATCTCGCCTCTCCAGTTGATCTAATGGTAGTTGTGCTATACCTTGAGCATGGCCTTCTTCCTTTCCCTTGGAATATTTCTTTCTACAAAATTCCTCGGCCTTTGTCTCTATTGCGAAGCCTGTAACCTTAGCTCCCACCTATATTCTAAGAGGTGTTCCTTCTCCTGCGCTTTATTTTTCTGAACCTCAAAGGTTCCTTCGAACTCTGCAACCTTTTGCAGGACCTTTGCATGAAATGGTGCTATCTTTTTTGAGCTTATATGTGGCTCTGACCTCAAAGTGTCTCTGTCCCTTTCTCTCCTTGAAGGGATGTAAGTTCCCTCTGGAAAATTCCTACTCAAGCACGCTTTGCTGAGCCTACAGGGTGTTCAGTAACCCTGTGAGTGTCTCCTCCTGTGACACTTCTCTTCTCTCTGAACTCAAACAAGAGTTCCTTCTGTGCACACTTGCACCAACTCAATGCCCACTTGGAATATTTCTCTATAATCTTCAGTGACTCTATCTTCTCACCAAACTCGAAATAGAGTTCTCCTCAATGCATCCTGTGCATTTTCTCAATGCCCTCTTGATAGAGCCTTTACAGAATTCTCAACAATTATGCTTCTCCTCTCTGTGTTCTCCTCTGCACAGTTTCTCCTTCAAGGTGTTCAACAACCTTGAGGATTCCTCCTTGAGTCAATGACTTCATTTGGTGTGCCCTCCTAGCACGTCTTTGTCTGAAATTCTGTAGAATTAAGAAGTGCACTCCTGCACTGGTTTTCAGAGACCAAAGTACTCTGTCATGCACTCTTGCATGAAACCACAAAGAATCCAAACCTGAAATCAAAGAACTCTCAGATAGGATAATATATATATCCCTACAAATGCACATCTAACATACATCTACAACATATAATCAACACATAAAGACATTCATTCATGAACTCACAAACACATGAACAACAACATGCAAGAAAAACTGCTATGATTGTATTAATCAAGAATGCTTGATTACAATGTGCTCGAGCTCAGACTGCAATAGAGTATCAACTCTCCTCTCTTCTCTATATTTTGTTATATATTCCTCTCTACTCTATGAAAACAAAAGAAGGATGTTTTTACAAAAGGGGGCTCCTTGAGTGCTTCCCTCCATCCTCACCAACTCTCATTAATTACAATGAATTACATTGAATGGGTCATCTAATCTGAATTGGATCCAGATCCCCATCAACCTATCAACCATTAAGGTGACACCAACTATAGAATTCTCAAAGGAATGGCTTTAGCTCTACCAGCCTTACAAACATTTAATACATTAAATTCAAATTTGAAAATTGAAAATGAGAGGGTTGTGCCTCTCCTCTCCATTAAATGCATGTTGGATGTGCTGGCTAGCTGGCACACTGCTAACATGGAGCGATGCTCCTGCATTATACTCCTCAACTAGAAAAATCATGATCTCCTGATCATGAGCTCCTCTTCTCTAGTGTTGAAATCCACCTAGATCCCAAACATTCCCTTGGAGCTGTCCATCTGCTCCTTTGCTTCGTTGTTGCTGCTGCTATTTCCCTACTACTCTTGCAGGATCCCTTCTACTTAGCTTCTTGTTCCTGGCAGTCTCTACTATTGAAATCAAAATCAACCTTATGATTTCCTCAATCACCTCGTCTAATTGCTCCCATGGTTGGCTCTTTGTATGCAGTCTTCTCTGTTGCACTTATGTCTTCGCAATGGGAAGATTTTCTTGATCTCCCATGCTGTCTTTATTTCCCTTTGTGGCACTGAGTGGCCACTCTGCTGCAGACTCCAGCTCTATAGTCTCCTCACTGAACTAATTCTTAGCTTCTTCCTGCTTCTCCCTAGGCTGGTATGCTCCACTACCTGTTTCCAACTTAGCCTGTTGGATGTGAAAACTTTGCACCATCACCCTCCTTTCCAGGGTTTCCAATTCTTCACACAGGTCAGCAAAATCCATGTTGTCTTCTTCCTCTTCTTCTTCTTCTTCTGTAGTTTCTAGTACTGCAGTGATTTTCTGTCTAGCTTCCTGGATGAAAATTTTGAGCCATCATGTTGAACACTCATCTTCTGCTTCTTGGGAAAACGTCAGTGTCTGCTCCATTTCTTCCTCCATGATAGTTTCTACTGGTTGTCCTCCTGCTATTGCTCCATATGCAACACCTCCACTAGCCTCAACTGGGCTATGTGGCAGGAATACCCAAATTCCCCCAATCATCAGAATGCTCTTTTGATCCTCACCTGTCAGCACTCCTTGCTGATCTGAACTCTCCTCTAAGTTCATGAGACTCTTAGACAGTCTCATCTCCTTTCCCCTGCCCACCTGGCAATTTGGGAATTTTCTGATACCCAATTGGCAATCTATGAAATCCAGTGATCCCATCTCATTTCCCATTTGGAAATTTGAACTTCACCACTACTCCCCTGGCAGTATGCGATACATTCCACTGATCTCTTTCCATTTCCCACATGGCA
The DNA here is from genome assembly GCA_009831015.1 of Picea engelmannii. NCBI lineage: Eukaryota > Viridiplantae > Streptophyta > Pinopsida > Pinales > Pinaceae > Picea > Picea engelmannii. The sequence continues at coordinate 1,471,534 of ML777045.1, forward strand.
ACTTGAAAGTCCACTTTTGCCCACCTGGCCGTTTATGAGATCCTCTGTTAATCTCATACCATTACCCTCCTGGCAATATGAATTTCCATGGCTTTCCTCCTGACAGTCTATGAGATCCTCCAATGATCTCATTTCATTTCCCACCTGGCAATTCGAAAATTCATCCCTGCCCTCCTGGCAGTTTATGAGATATGAAATTGATCCCTCTCCCTCATCATTACTGAGATTTCTCCCAGCTTCTGGTTCACACACATGAACCAATTCCTCTATGTATTTGAGTCTTTTAGTGTACCTCAACCATCCTTTCAACTGTCTTCGTCATCTTCTGGCCAAAAATTCTTTGACTGGCCATTTCACCTTTGTTTTCATGGGCCATTCATATACCCAATGCGGCTTTGCATCTTGTTGCATCCATGGTGCAAGCTCTTCCATTCTCTCCCTTATCTCAATGAGATCTTCATCCATCTCATCTTTTCTCTGTTGCTTGTGGTTCTTCTTTCCACCACGTCCATGGCCTTCAGTAGCCATCTTCCTGTTCATGTCTACTCTCCTGGAAAACTTGTTGCTATCACTCTGCAACAGTGAGTGCTTTGATACCATAAATAAGCAGACCCCCAACCCTCAGGCCAAGATCTGCACATGATCGATCTTCTTTGAATCCACATAACTAAAATAGTTCTTTCGATCCCTCACTAGAACCCCATGAATTCGATCCATAGGTCCTTCCATGAAAACCCCACCTGCGCAAACATTCACCAGGTGCGGGTCTTCACCCCTACATGACCACGACGTTGTGACCTTATACCACACAAGAGGTGTCTTTCGCATTTCACGACTCAACGATGTAAGGGATTCGAGTCTTTTGACTCTTCAAACCCCGAAACCCGAAATTTGTCCCTTAGATGAGATCGATGGATATAAACCTCCCTCGATCCAACAATCCTAGCTGTATAAGGATTTCGGTAACCGAGAGTTTGAAATGCAGAAAACCAAACCACTAGTCACTCCATCCCTCGAATTCCTAAAACGACTCAGATATTTTCGGGATTTCGCGAACCAGGAGTCCACGAATCATGACCCCAAAATCACTTGTCATGCCAATCCCCAAATTCCCAAAATGGCTCAGATATTTTTGGGATTTCATGAACCGAGAGTCCATGACTCTCGAACCCAAAATAACTTGTCGTGCAAATCTCTGAATTCCCAAAATGAAAATTCGCCAAGATCCAACGAATCTTATCTCCCCTGAGCTTATGGGTGATTGTAGAGGGACTCACCTTAACCCCATTACTCTTTTGCAAGATCCGATGGCTCTCGGGTCTTCAAAACTTCTCCAAAAAGTATTCCCACCATTCGATTTCACGCTTGATAATCCCTTTTGTGATTCTAGAGTTAGAGTGACCAAGGATTTCAGTCTGCACTCCAAACTTACAGACCCCGAATTCCCGAAATGATCTAGAAGCTATAGGCCTTTTCAGAGTTTTGTGAACCAGGAGTTCACAATGCAGTGACTCCAAAATCATAGCCTCCTCTACTTCCTAAACCCCAAAATTCCGAAATGTTGAAATGCTAAAAGACACTCAGCCTTAACCTTCTCACAGATCTACAAGATCCAATGGTCCACAGAATTTTGGCACTTCTCCACGAACCATCTCCACTGTCCATTTCATCTCTTCTACTGCGCGACCTCCTAGAGCTTAAACTCCGTGTGCCTTCCTCCGGATCCGATGGTTATCAGTCCTTTGCACTAGATCTAATGACCCAGATTTGTTTCTCTTCCCTGTGCGCTTTTCTGTGTGTGTCTGGACGTAGACTTCAATGACCCATATCTCTCCTCTCCAGCTGATCTAATGGTAATTGTACTCTACCTTGAGAATGGACTTCTTCCTTTCCTTTGGAATATTTCTGCTCTAAAATGCCTCGGCCTTTGTCTCTGCTATGAAGCCTATAACCTTGGATCCCACCTATATTCTAAGAGGTGTTCCTCCTCCTGAGATTTATTTTTTTGAACCTCAAAGGTTCCTTCGAATTCTGCAGCCTCTTGCAGGACCTTTGCATGAAATGGTGCTATCTCTTCTGAGCTTATCTGTGGCTCTAACCTCAAAGTGCTTGTATCCCTTTCTCTCCTTGAAGGGATGTAAGTTCCCTCTGGAAACTTCCTGCTCAAGCATGCTTTGTTGAGCCTACAGGGTGTTCAGTAACCCTGTGAGTGTCTCCTCTTGTGACACTTCTCTTCTATCTGAACTCAAACAAGATTTCCTTATGTGCACACTTGCACCAACTCAATGTCAACCTGGCAGAGTTCTCCAGAATCTTTAGTGACTCTGTCTTCTCACCTAACTCAAAATAGAGTTCTCCTCAATGCATCCTGTGCATTTTCTCAATTCCCTCCTGGTAGAACCTATACAGAATTATTAGCAATTGTTCTTCTCCTCTCTATGCGCTCCTTTGCACAGTTTCTCCTTCAATGTGTTTAGCAACCTTGAGGCCTCCTCCTTTATTCAATGAATTTATCTGGTGTGCCCTCCTGGCACATCTTTGTCTGAAATTCCTCAGAATTCAGAAGTGCACTCCTGCACTAGTTCTTAGAGACCACAGTACTCTGTCATGCACTCTTGCATGAAACCACAAAGAATCCAAACCTAAAATCAAGTAACTCTCAGATAGGATAATCTATCTATCCATGTAAATGCACATCTAACATACATGTACAACATATCATCAACACATAAATACATTCATTCATGAACTCACAAACACATGAACAACAACATGCAGGAAAAACTGCTATGATTGTATTAATCAAGAATGTCTGATGACAATGTGTTTGAGCTCGGACTGCAACTGAGTCTCTTCTCTCCTCTCTTCTCTATATTCTATTTTATCTACCTCTCTACTCTATGAAAACAAAAGAAGGATGTTTTTACAAAAGGGGGATCCTTGAGTGCTTCCCTCCATCCTCACCAACTCTCATTAATTACAATGAATTACATTGAATCGACCATATAATCTGAATTGTATCTAGATCCCCATCAACCTATCATCCATTAAGGCGACACCAACTATAGCATGCTTGAAGGCATGGATTCGTCTCTACGAGCCTTACAAACATTTAATACATTAAATTAAAATTTGAAATTTGAAAATGAGAGGGTTGCACCTCTCCTCTCCATTAAATGTGTGTTGGATGTGCTGGCTGGCTGGCACATTGCTGACATGGAGTGATGCTCCTCCATCATGATGAATCTACAGACGAAGAGGAATATGACTCTACATTAGAGCATGTGTTTTTCTTAGCCATACAACTTGGAGACACCTAGTAAATATGTATCATGAATAGGGAGAGTAAGTGGAGTAGCTACTACAGATTAGTGAACCATCCTTCAAGTTGTGTGATGTATTTGCAAAGACAGATTCAAAGAAGTAAGACAAAAGAAGTACATAATGAAAAATCAATTGATCATGAAAGTAGTGTTCCCTCATAGATTTCAATATCACAATTAGAATTTTATGATTGTATTTCATGTATGTATTCAAGCAGTGATATCTTCAGTCAAATTTGTTCCAGACATGTAGAGTTTGATGCATAGATAGATCATATCAGTGGACATACTTTGATTCATACTAATAAATAGGAACATGTCATGATCATTTGTAGTATATTCAAGAGAATATGGGTCAACATCCTGGATAATTAAGTAGCAGGGTTATGAACAGTTTGTGACATATGCAGAAACATGGATTCGTGATATGATTAACAGGTACAAGAAACATGGGTCAAATGCATATCAATTGATTTACAAGTGGAATCAGTTGGAATTAGTTGTTCACGGAAAGGAAAACAATGAAAGGCACAATGGAATAGGGAAAGAGAAAACATAAATATAAGATACATCATTAAAAGGACATTGTTGAAAAATATTGTCAGGTAAACATGACTAGTAAATGAAGAAATCAATCTTTGAATGCTTTTTATTTATGCCAGTGAAATTCAAGAAGAAGGACAAATGGACATTAAAAAACATTGGAAGTGAGGAAATGAAACATATACAAGTATCCCTACATTGATATAAATCTTAGAGAAAATTCAAGGGAAGAAAAATCATTAGAGAAAGATATCGAGACAGGAATATCGGTAGCATGCATACAAAGGGAGTTATCTTTTGTTAAATAAGGAAAGAAAGAATAATGACATGGTAATGAAAAAAAAGAAAAATTTCATGATGAAAGGGGGAGAAAACCAAAGACAAGACACCCTTTTCCATTTATGTCAAAGGCGTAGAGTGAGAAACATTGATGAAGAGCAGCGATCATAGGGTGAGCATGAGAATTGGAGCATCAATGTTCCCAACAATGTTAGTTTTTCCATCGATGCCAAAGGGGGATATTGTTGGAAAGATGGTTTGGATAGTTGGTTGTCATTGATGTCAACCCTTGATTAGAGATGTTGGGAATATGTATGATCGATATTTATGGTGATTTAGTTGGGTACATTTGGGTACATTTAATGTAGTCTACATGTAGCCCCAAATGTGTTGTTATGGGGCCCAAAGTTGATTGACGGATATGGGCATGAAAGATAGTGAAATTGAAGGTAATAATTTCATATATGGATAGTACACATCATTCCATTTCCTATGATATGTTGTATGATACATGTCTCCTCGCAGTTAGGGAGATATGGCCTTGTGAAGTTGGAGGCCCTAAAGAGTGGTTAATAAGCCCTAATTGCTTACAAGTCAACTAGTCAATGGGGTAAAGTTGTTATAACAAGAAAATCCTAGAAGCCCTAAAGTAAGGAGGGGAGTTACCTAGCATTGGTATAAGGAAACCTAAAGGATGCATTCATTTGTACATACACACAAACATACATTAATATCTATCTAGTGAATTGTTATGGTCTAGTGATTTTGTTATGTTCTATTTTGATCTTTTGGTGAATTTAATGGGAAGTCTAAGATAGTGAAGAAAGTCAGAGAAAAGAGAGAGAGTTTTGGAGTTGTATAAGGCTAGGGTTTCGGAAAAATGCTAATTTAGTTCATCCTCATAGGTTTCACTATACTTTTCTAGAGAGGACTTGGCTTGTTTTCCTATGGTTTTCTAGCGAGTTGATTGCATGTTTGGGAAAATGTTAGTACTAGGTTGTTGATTGACTGCAAAAGAAGCTGCAGGTCATAATACAGAGTAACATGTTAGTTAGAGGATTAGAGGTAAGAGATAAGGCTTATGTTTTTAGTGTTATGGTACATACATGGTTATGATAGTATATGTTATGGTATATGCATGGTGATGATAGCATGTGATTTTGTGAATGTTGGTAATGTGATGGTACATTGATTAGAGGCATTACTAAATGGTTTGGTTTCTTGTTTAGATACATGTTATGGTGCATATTTGGGGCTTGGTGTATTATGTTATGAAGTTTGTTGTCATAGGGGCAGACCCAGGGTTCAACACTCAAGAGTGCACCAACAAAACCCTAACTACCAGCTCTTTCGGCAACACCTGTGAAGCAGATGAAGTCTTGCTTGAGGAAGAAACAGGGGTGGTTGCAAGACTCATATGTCTGCAACCTTAGGTGGGACATTGATCTGTGATTATATCCTTTACAAGGAACTTAGCATAAATCCTTCATCAATATTTAACTCGTCTGGTACTTCGCAGATAACATAGAGCATCACAGTGAATAGTTATACTAAAGATGATTCGGTAATTAGAGTGAAGCACAAAGCACTATACACACAGCTACCGTGGTTCACTCCCACCCTGGGCCTACATCCACAAAGTCTTCTTTATATTATCTTGGTCAAGCAGTTACAACACAGAACTTCAATGACCCTTACTTCGCATAGGACAAAATATCTGCGCAGCTTGCTAGATCCTTCTTCCTTGATCATCAGCACAAGACTACAAAACCTTGCACTTAGCTTTCCGATCCCATGCACAGAGAATTCTAAGATACCTCCGATCACACAGATCTAGTTAATAACACTAATCTTTCAGTTATACATCACATAGATGTACTACATTAATACCATCCTTCTTCTCCCCTATTTACATTGCCTATTTATAGATTACAAAATGGGCCTAAGCATGGGTAATCCCATGGGCCGACATCCCTTTCCTGTTAAATCAACGTAAAACCCTAAAATGGACCCAAAAATAGGTCTTGCTTCCTTAATTTTTGCTTCATGTTGCGCTCCTTCCTTGGCAAGTTGTCGCAGTCCCAAAAGTGGTCAAATATGACCAAGTATTCTTCAAAACTTGGTCAAGGGCCAACAGGCCCCCAACACTCACCTGTGACTCATCCCGAGTCACTCAGGTCTGATCAATTCCTCTTCAAACACCTCGAGCTTGGCTCGAGCTGCTTCGACCTGCTACAGTGCGACAACCTCTTGTTCAGTAAATTCTTGGATTACTGTGTCATTGAGCGGTCCTTCCAGGTGTTGTTCTGTAGTGATGACACCATGTTCGAGTTCATCTCCCTGGATTTCAATTTCAATGAGAAATTGGCATTCGTTCTCTTGGATTGGTTGCATTCATTGAGATACTTCCATTACTTTAATTTGCAATGTGTGTACTTGTTGTTGGGTTGTGCATTGTTCTGCGAACCTATTCATTCTTTCGACTATGGTCACGGACTTCAGTTGCACTTGTAGAACATCTGCATGTTTCTTTTCTTCTTGGATTTGTGCCTCCAATTTCTACAATTCTAGATTCTCTATGAGGGTTTCATAAGTATGGGCACTTCTAGTGCTTAGCTTCCTACATTACAAAGCCAAAGTTTTTAATCGGTTGATTGTACTTCAAGCAATGGCCTCTCTTAAATATCTTATCTCTTGGGGTGTCTCAGGCACAGTGTGGAGCTCCAGATCCATGATGTTTTGTTGACGTTTTTGGATTACTTATTCCAGTTGGGTCACCTACTGTGGGAGGCGATCTTCCATCTTCACTTCTATGATCGTCACAGAGTGCAGTTCTTTGTGAAATTTTTCTTGTACTTCAAGTTTCTCTGCTAGCAACTAGTCCTTGCTCTGCTGTAACTATTCTTGGGATCATCTTCATAGTGGAAAATTCGTTTTCGAGCTTCGATTATATTTCCAAAGGTGGTTGAGATGGTCTTTCTCAATCAGTGGAGCGGGAAGCTAGCAGTGCACCCGAGGACGATGCCTGTACACCTATAGACATTCTGCATTCTGACATGACTCTCTCAGTCATTAAATCAATTAGAACTTTTTCAACAATTTTCTCAGCAGTGTTGAGCTCGTCTGACATACAAATTTGGGTTAGTTGGCTCAAGTGCAAAAGGAATGTAGAGATTACAATGAATAGTAAGGCAATGATATCAGGGTAAGTAAATCTCAGGGTTCGCGCTCAAATTCTTAGTTAGAAAAAAGTATTCTTGGTGTGTGGCATGATGGGTTAAGTAGGAAATCTCAACAATGGTCTTCTTGCAATGGCCATGGGGCCTTCATTATCATTTTTCTATCCATTCTCATGCTATTCAACGGTCTAGTGGTAACCTATAATTGATTTTCAATCCCTTCAGAGCGGTGGTCGAACGAGTGTATCGACTCCAATGGCTATATTGCTTCGTCATGGCGAAGTACTCTATGTCATTGTTATGATATCTCGGTGAAGCTCCAATTATGAAATTATTCTTGCTGTGAAGTGTCCTCTAGAACCTCTTTTAACCTTACAGTATTATCCCTTTTCTTTCTTAACTTCCTATCCTTCTTCCCAGTGAGCTTTGTCTCAATAATTCTTTTACCATTCTGATGTTTATCTTCTGTGGTCTTAGTTACTTTACATTATTGAAAGTCTTTCCTAAGGTTCCTTGATGATACTTCTTCTTTATCAAAAATAGGTAACTCAATCTTCTACGGATCCTCAAGTGTTCTCTTAGCTTTGACATCGTACTTTCACGATCCTTCTGGTCATAAAGACTTTTAACTCTTGCTTCTTTTGTTCCAAAACTTTTTCTTCTTCTTTTCATCTGGCTTGTTCTCTATCAATCCAAGGTTTTCCTATGAGCATGGTTAACGTGGCACTTTCTTCAAAAAATTTAATGATCTCAAAGTATTCCTCTGTCAAAGTTCCATTGACATTCATAGGTATCCAGGCGAGCCTTCCACATAGGTTTACTAGCTTTCCTCTAAAGAAAATTGTTCCTCCTAGGGAAGGGATCATGGACTTTCCTATAGTTTCCCAAGTTCTTTCTGGCAAAATGTTCACTAGTGTTTCTTCATCCATAGTACAGTCAATGTCAATGTCCCCTATTCTTGTTTGAGTTTTCTCCTTTTCTTTGAAGATCTCTAATAGCCTAACATGTCGATGGTCATTCAAGGTATCTTTCATCTGTAGCAATATATTTTTTGACTCTTTCTGGGTTTCTCCTATAATCTTGGTCTCTTGATCTCCTTCAGGGTTTGATTTCTCAATATTCTACTTCTCAAGCCTAGCAATCATTCTAGGTCAATCCAGTACTTCATGGTCCATGGCCTTACAATAGAGGCAACTAGGTCTTCTCCCAGGGAATTCCTTAGCAAGATGTCTCGATCTTCTGCAACTACAACAAAGGGTTAATCCTCTCTTTCGTTTAGATGTTCCCTAAATCCTTGTGTACTGAGCACCAATATCATGGTGACTAGCCTGCAAAAAACTCTTTCTAGGATCCAACGTCCACTTTTTAGTCCATACATTCTTTTGACGCATAGGTATAACATATCTATCACTATACTTATCGGATCTATTCATATCAAACTTTCTTTCATCTATTAATGCCCTAGTTTTGAAACTAGGACAGAATCTATCAAACATACCTATATCCATGCTTTGGAAACAAAAAATTTCACTTATCTTACTTCTACAGAGAAAAAATCTTTCAAATCTAAAAACTTTTGACTATTCTTACCATTATCATAGCACAAAGCTTATAGATCTTACCTATTTTCTGCAGATCTGACCATTTTCCTTCAGAAAGTTCCACTTTTACTTTTCTTAAAGCATAGAGCATTTAGATATCACTTCTTTTCTTTGGTATAAACCTCTTTCTTGCAGATTTGACCTTTTCCCTTCAGATATGAAATCTTTTTCTCGGCACAAAGATTTGTAGGTCAAGTAGAATATTGTTCACTAGGGAAACAGATCTATGCATAGAGCTTAGTTCGCACAAATATTTTTCTTCTTTTGTTCCCAACAATCACAGTTCCTTTCCTGGAAATGGAACCATTTGTTGGCACAGGGGAAAACCCAGGGTTCAATGCTCAAGAGCGCACCAACAAAACCCTAACTACTGGACCTTTCGGCAACACCTGCAAAGAATATGAAGTCTCACCTGAGGTAGAGGTGGGGGTGGTTACAGGACTCAAATGTATGCAACCTTAACTAGGACAATGATCTGTGATTATATCTTTTATAGGTCACTTATCATAGATCTTTCATCAATATTTAACCCGTCTGGTACTTCATAGATAGCACAAAGAATCACAATGAATACTTATAATAAATATGATTCAGTAATTAGAGTGAAGCACAAAGAACTATACACACAGTTACCATGGTTCACCCCCACCCTAGGGCTACATCCACAAAGTCTTCATTATATTATCTTGGTCAAGTAGTTACAACACAGAGCTTCAATGACCCTTACTTCGCACAGGACAAAAGATCTGTGCAACTCACTAGATCCTTCTTCCTTGGTCTTTATCACAAGACTACAACAACTTGCACTTAGCTTTCCGATCCCATGCACAGAGAATTCTAAGATACCTCCGATCACACAAATCCAGTTACTAGCACTAAGCTTTCAATTATACATCACATAGATATACTAGAATACTACCATCCTTCTTCTCCTCTATTTACATTGCTTATTTACAGATTACAAAATGGGCCTAAGTGTGGGTAAACCCACGGGCCGAAATCCATTTCCCATTACATCAACCCAAAACCCTAAAATGGACCCAAAAATGGGTCTTGCTTCCTTAATTTCTGCTTCGTATTGCGCTCCTTCCTTGGAAAGCTGTCGTAATCCCAAAAGTGGTCAAATATGACCAAGTATTCTTCAAAACTTGGTCAAGGGACAACAGGCCTCCAACACTCACATGTGACTCATCCCAAGTCACTCAGGTTTGATCAATTCCGCTTCAAACACCTTGAGCATGGATTGAGCTTCTTCGACCTACTGTAGTGCAACAACCTCTTGTTCAGTAAATTCTTGGATTACTGTGTCATTGAGCAGTCCTTCCAGGCGTTGTTCTGTAGTGATGACACCTTGTCGGCTTCAGCTCCCTAGCTTTCAAGTTCAGTGAGCAGTTGTAAGACCTTATCTTGGAGTGGTTACAGTCGTTGAGAGACTTCTATTACTTTACTTTGCAACATGTATACTTGTTATTGGGTTGTGCATTGTTCTGCGAACCTCTTCATTCTTTTGACTAGGGTCACGAACCTCAGTTGCACTTGTAGAACATCTGCATGTTACTTTTATTCTTGGAGATGTGCCTCCAATGTCTACAATTCTAGATTCTCTGCGATGGTTTCATAAGTCTGGGCACTTCTAGTGCTTAGCTTCCTACATTTTGAAGCCAAAGGTTTTAATTAGTTGACTATGCTTTGAGAAGTGGCCTCTCTTAGATCTCTTATCTCTTGGGGTGTCTCAGGCACAGTGTGGAGCTCCAAATCAATGATGCATTGTTGAAGTTGTTGGATTATGGTGCATACCCCCTGCCCTCAGGCTGAGATCAACACAAGATCTTTTCCAAACCACACAAAGAGTTAATTAAAACCCCTTGTTTAAGCCATGAAAGATTTTAGGCTTCGCGAGTTGGAGGTTCTCGATGCAATGTTACAACTCTTGCAATCATCAAAATGTGAAACGTTAACAAAGGTTGACTCCTCCAATGCGAAGAGAACATGCCACCTACTACCCACTAATTTTGGCTTTTCAGGACTTGAGCAGACAACCAACAATCGTTCCTCTTCCCTTATGATTCCCCAAATTCTGAAAATTTTCCTTTGGCTAGATCAACGGCCTTTCGGGATTTTCGCCAAATCATGATCACTCCTTTGACTCTCGCCGCATGTATCCTCTGACTGATACTTGGTACCCACCTTTCGGCATTTCTCTCTTTGCGATTTCGGGAGTTGTGTTGACCATGCAACTCTACCTCTTGAGTCCCGAAACCCCGAAACTCAATCAGTGCCCAACAACTATTGTCCTTCAACTTTTAGGGAATTTTTCCTTTCCCTCTTTAGGATTTCGCGAACCAGGAGTTTGAAACTCTCAATTCCAAAGTCACTACCTCCTCTACTTCCCGAACCCCAGAATGCCAAAATGACAAAATTCCACTCCAAAGTCACGTTGCAATTTACGAGTTCAGGGTTTTCAATTCGAAGGGCCTCGACTCCTTGTCATCAAAATTTCTAAAATGCTGAACCCTGAAATGTTGAAATGCCTAAAGTCCACACTTGATAATCCCTTTCGCGATTTGGAAATTAGAGTGACCAAGGATTTTGGCCTGCACTCCAAACTTAAGAATCTTGAATCCCGGAAATGATCTGTCGGCTCAAATTGACCACAATCAACTCTTCACGTTGACTCTTGATGTTAGGGTGGTGGGTTCATCCAACTCCTAACCACCTTATAGATACTCTCGATCCTACGTTCCACGTGATTTCATGAGTTCTCCATGGAGAATTATGACCACCAGATGCACTCCTCGATGACTTCTTTCCAAACGACTTGGTGTTCTCCCTCCTCAACTTCACTTCTATGAGATGATTTTGATCTCCGACTCCCTTTGAGAAATTCAAAGGTGTTATCCTCCCTAAGATTTCACTTGTAAACTCAAGCTTCCCAAAAGGATCCCTACTCACACTCCTTGTGGAAAACCTTCAAATAACCTCTAGTTATTTGAGTATTCGACTCTATGCACTCTTTGTAATAGTAATCTCTCAATCTTCTTTCTGGATTTATAAAATCCAAGGCTTCAATTGGCCTATGCACACCTTGCACAACTCTGTGATTCACCTACACTTCAACTGGTATGAGAACAATGATATCTCTCTTGAGATTTCTGAGATAAAACTTAGACCCTCGTCAACGCACACCTTGCGGATGTTTACTGCACTCCTTGAAGGAATTCTCAGGGACATAAACAATTGAAACTCATTCCTCTCCTCTCTCAGACTTCATACATTCAACATGAAATAACACAAAAAATACAACATTGAAATAAATGCATAACAAAGAATCAAAGAAACTGTAAACATACCATTTAACTAATGTAAACAGTAAGCATCATAACACCATGAAAATTGAGTCAAAGCTTCATATATTAACTCAAGTGATTTTGTACATGGGCTCTTCTCTACATCTCTTTGCTTGAGCTCTACAACTTATGAATTATGAATGATCATCAAAAGTTACAATGATACAAGGGTGAGGGTGTCTATATCCGTTTTCCCTCCTACTCTTCTAAACTATCTAATCTATTAAATTAAATCTACCTACTTGCATTCATTATGCATAAATGCCTCTACATTCTACATATGAGAGAAACGCTCAAGATATGTTTACAACATCTAGATATAAATGTAAGTATGTTTCCCTTAGCTATTACATTAATTTCCATTCATTAATCTCAAAACACTTCAAAATGTGTGTTGGTGCTTTTCCAACTATCTCTCGCTTTTACGTTCCCTGGTGGGTTGCTTACGATGCTCCTGCATCATACTCCCTCGCTTGAAAATTTTCATGAACTCATGTTCATGAGCTCTTGCACGGTCTGTCCATGCCTATGAATTGCTTCTTTATCCTCCCAATTGGCATCTTCAATTGGATGTCCCTTCCATTTGACCAAGTATTCAAAATACTCTTTTGTCCTGGTTTTTTTGCTAACCCTTTTGTCAGTTATGATTTCCATATGTGGCTCTAAAGCTATAGGCATTTGTTTTGTCCATTGAATATCTTTTTGTTCCTCCTCTGCTCCTGCTTCTTTAGCTCTATAAGGGTACAAATCCACAACATTGAATATTGGTGAGATTCTGACCCCATCAGGTAATTCAATCTCATATGAGTTTGCCCCAAATTTCCTTATGACCTTGCACGATCCAATCTTTTTCATCTTCATATTATTATATGTTCCCCTTGGGAACATCTCCTTCCTCAGATGCGCAAGAATCAGATCACCAACTTCAAATTAAATTTCTCGCTTGTGTTGATCTGCTCTTTGCCTGTACTCTTGATTTGAACTCTGCAATCACTCCTTAACTCAGCTGTGAAGCTCCTTCGTTCCTTCTGCAAAGTCCTCTGCACTAGCACTCTTGAATTCATTTTGTTCTGAATCATTTAATTTAGAAACTCCCCTTGGCTGCATTCCATATACAATCTGGAATGGACTATTCCCTGTGCTTCTATTGAGTGAATCATTGTAAGCGAATTCCACCTGTGGCAGAATGTGATCCCACTAAATGTGGTGTTCAGTCACTAAGCTTCTTAACAAATATCCCAAGCTCTTGTTCACAACTTCTGTCTGTCCGTCCATCTGAGGATGATATGTTGAGCTAAAAGAAAAACTTGTCCCCAAGTTCTTCCATAACGTTCTCTAGAAATTCCCTACGAACTTGGTATCTCAATCATACATGATACTCTTTGTCAAATCATGAAGTCTGATGATTTATTTGAAAAATAGGTTCACAATATGAGATGTGTCACTGGTTTTCTGGCATAGTATGAAATGTGCCATTTTTGAAAATCTGTCGATTACCACAAAGATTGAATCATATACTCTTTGTGTCCTTGGCAGTCCCAATCAGGGATGATTTTAAGGATGGAAATTTCTTTTAAAATGTAGAAACCTTGGCGAATCTTACTATTCCTTCATATGCCAACTATAAATGTTTGGCAATATTTTTATAAAAATATTCAAATTTATAAGGATTATATATAGTTTTTATAAAATTTTAGCGACTTTTAAGGTAGAATAATTTTATCCTATAGAATTTGGGTGAATCATTTTTAAAATAGTGAATCTCTTTTTTGGAATAACCATGGAAAAATATCCCATGAGTGAAATTTAGCCCCTAAAATTATCCATGGTCCCAATACAAAACCCATGATCACTGCGTCCCATGGCCTTTCAGGTATGGGTAATGGTTGGTTATAACCCTGTGTTCTGCCTTTTCCCTTTCATGTGCTGACAAATTCTGCACCTATCCACAAATTTCTTGACATCTGTCCTCATCCCAGGCCAAAAATATGAGCCATTCAACTTTGAGAATGTCTTGTCATGAACGAAATGTCCGACCAATCCTCCACTGTGTTTTTCCTTCAGCAAATTCTTCCTCATGGAGCATTTCAGAATACATAGCTAATTTCCCCTAAACAATAATCCATCCTGGATCATGTATTCAGTCCATTGGCTTATGTCCCTGAGAATTGGATTCTCATATGCCTCATATGGCTCTTTAAAATTTCGGCCATCCCTATACATTTCTTTGAGCTTATCAAAACCCAAAGTCTTGACTCTGAATTCTTGCATAAGCAAACATTTCCTTCTCAAAGCGTCAATAACTTTGTTAGCAGTTCCAAAAAATGCTTAATCACAAAAGTAAAATTTTGCATGTATTCAACCCATTTAGCATGTTTTTGGTTCAACTTCTCCTGTCGAGTCAAGAATTGCAAAGCGTGATTATCGCTATACAAAACAAACTCCTTGGGAACCAAATAATGTCTCCATTTCTTCAGTGCTTTATGACTGCATAGAATTCTTTGTCATATGTGGAGTACTTAATATTCGCTTCATTCAGTTTTTCACTGAAGTATTCGACTAGCCTGCTGTCTTGGCTCAAGACCGCTCCAATTGCAATTCCACTCGTGTCACACTTGACCTGGAATGTATTGCTAAAATCTGGCAAAACCAGAATTGGTTGCTCAGTGATCTTTTTGTTTAGCAGATTGAAGCTCTTCTCTTCTTCCTCCATCCAGTGAAAATATTTATGTCTTTTCTTCACCGTATCCATCAATGGTGCGCTAATTCCACTGAAGTTTCGAATGAATTTACTGTAGTATCTAGCCAAACCATGGAAGCTTCGAACTTCAAACATGCTCTTCGGCTATGGCCAATTCTTAACCGCCTTTATCTTTTCTGGATCCTTTTTTAATTCATTTGTAGAGATAAAAAAACCTAAATAAATGAGTTTTGTCCTCATAAATGATGATTTCTTCATATTATTCAACAATTTCTCCTGCTGTAATCTCATCATTACTGCAACTAAATGATTTAAGTGTTCTGCTTTTGTCCGGCTGAAAATTAATATATCATCAAGATATAAAATGACGAATTTCCCAATGAAATCCTTCAGGACTTTGTTCATTAACCTCATGAAAGTATTGGGTTCATTCATTAAGAAAAATTTCATGAAAAGCCATTCATATAGCCCCTCATTCGTCTTGAATGTTGTCTTCCATTCATCACCTTCTCTCATTTGAATTTGATGATATCCACTTTTCAAATCATGTTTTGAAAAAAACTTTGCTCCACTCAAGAAATCCATCAAGTCATCCATCCTTGGCAATGGAAATCTATATCTGATGGTAATCTTATTGATCACCCTTGATTCTGTACACATTCTCTAGCCTCCATCTTTCTTTGGGCTGAGCATTGTCAGAACAATGCATGGAATCAAGCTTTCTTGAATCAATCCTTTGTCCATTAAGTTCTGGACCTGCCGATTAACTTCTTCATTTTCCTGTAGCATCAACCGATATGCCTCTTTGTTCAGCAAACTGGATCTAGGTATAAGATCAATATGATGACTTATACTCCTGACAGGTGGCAACGAACAAGGTAGTTCATCCACTACTATATCAGTAAACTCTCCCAGCAACTCCTGGATTTCTTCTGTTAAATCATCTATCCTCGCACTGGTCAAAACAATTATGGGCTTCCTAACCATAATAAATTTTGTGTCTTCCTTCTTCTTAACCTCATCAAGAATTTCCTTCCCACTCATGAGAAGTACAATGTTTCTTATCTCTGTTTTCACCTCTTTATCCTTAATCGACAACAACATGTGAGTCCTACCATTTTTCTCCAAGGTGTACGTGTTCTTTCTCCCATCATGAACTATGTTTATGTCATATTGCCATGGTCTACCTAGCAATAGATGACAAACATCCATGGGAATGACATCACATAATATTTCATCTTTATATCCTCCTATTTTAAATTCAACTAAACATTGTTTAGTGACATTTACCTGATGTCCTTTTTGTAGCCACGAAACTCTATATGGGCTTGGATGTTAGAAAATCTCTAGCTCCATCTTTTCTACAATCTCTGTAGATACAAGATTGTCTATGCTACCGCTATCCACTATGACCTTGCATACCCTATCCTTAGTTTTGCAAGTAGTCTGAAACATACTGTTTCTTTGGGCTAGGTTTTCTGCCTCCTTCTCCATCTTCAAGAGAAATTTCCTCCTCATCAAAGATCTTCTACCCTCAGCGTCTTCTGCCTCGACATTCCTTCCTTGAGCTTCGACAATGTGAGTTTCACCACCATATTTCTTCTTATCTGGACACTCATAGGATGTATGTCCTATTTTTCCACAGATGAAGAATTTCACTTCACCCCCTCCACCTCTTGCTCTTCCTCTGGCTCGAGGAAAAGTATTTCTATCATTATACTTCCTTCCTTGTGAGCTTCCTCCTCTCTCAGATTGATTTTGAGGTTTCTTTCCCTCTTCTTTAGGTTTCTGAGTTCTGTCTTGGGCAATTGTTTTGCCTTTAGCTTAACTTCCACCTTGGCCTCTTTGACCTTGCTTCTGGCTCAAATTCTCTTCATCTTTAAGAGCTATCCTATAAGCATCTTCCACATTTCGAATGGTCATCATGCCCATATCATCTTGAATGTCATATCATAGACCATTCATGTACCTAGCAACTTTTTCATCATCGCTTTTCTGATGACTTGCTCTGATGTTTATCCTGTAGAATTCTTCAGTGTATTCCTTCATTGACATCAACTACTGTCTCAAATTATGCATCCTCTGAAACAAAGTGATTTGATAATCCCTGGGTATAAATTTGACTTTCATCTTTTCAACCATTCTATCCCAGCTTTTGATTTTCTGCTTTCCCTTGCAGCATCTGTCAGCGTGTAGTTCATCCCACCATAGTGTTTCATGCCATTTAAGTCTAGTAACATCATGTTTTACTTTCTTATCTTCCTTGACATCCTCATAGTCGAAGTATTTGTCTAGAGATCTAATCCAGTTTAGAAGTTCTTCAACATAAAAGTTTCCTTCATATGTGGAAATGTCCATTTTTTCTCTGGCACCTATCCTCGCAACAACCCTGAATAGGTGTTCGTCTGTAGCATCTTCAAATGAAACTTATTCTCCTTTGTTTCCAGCTTAATTTTCACTTTCATCCTCGCTAATATTCCCAACATCGACTGTGCGCCTCTATGTTGTCTCCATAGCATCAAGTCTGGCACATAACTCACACATTTCTCTTTCCATTACTGGATCAGGCACTGGCCTATCTCTTCTTTTTGAGGGCATGGATGAAATGTTTTTCCTCTTTTCTCTTTGCTATAGAAAGCAAAGAATTTGTTCTATGCTCTGGTACCACAACTGGTGTGTATCAGACTAATCCTTCTCCTCTAGCTCCTTCTACCTGAAATATACAGAAAATATTAGGCTCTTATACCACAACTAGTGCAGACCCCCTGCCCTTGAGCTAAGATCATCGCAGGATCCTTCCCAAACCAAATAAAGAGTTAATTAAAACCCCCTTTTTAAGACACAAAAGATTTCAAGCTTCACGAGTTGGAGGTTCTCGACACATTGTTACAACTCTTACAATCGCCAAAATGTGAAATGTCAATGAAGGTTGACTCCTCCAACATGAAGAGCACATGCCACCTTTTACCCACTAATTTCTTCTTTTCGGGACTTGAGCAAACCACCAACAATCATTCCTCTTCCCTTATGATTCCCCCAATTCCAAAATTTCTCCTTTGGCTAGATCAATGGCCTTTTGTAATTTTTGTTGAAGCTTGACAACTCCTTTGACTCCCTCCACACGTATCCTCTGACTGATATTGGGACCCACCTTTCAACATTTCTCATTTCATGATTTCGAGAGTTGTGTTGACCATGCAAATGTACCTCTTGAGTCCCGAATTCCTGAAACCCGATCGGTGCCCAACGGCTATTGTCCCTCAACTTTTTGAGAATTTTTCCTTTCCCTCTTTGGGATTTCACGAACCAGGAGTTTGAAACTCTTGATTCAAAAGTCACTACCTCCTCTAATCTCCAAACCCCGAAATGCCAAAATGATGAAATTCCACTCCAAAGACACGTCGTGTTTCACGACTTTGGGGTTTTCAATGAAAAGGGCCCAGACTCCTTGTCATCGAAATTTACAAAATGTCGAACCATGAAATGCCAAAATTCTGAAAGTCCACACCTGATAATCCCTTTCGCGATTCAAGAATTAGAGTGACCAAGGATTTTGGCCTGCACTCCAAACTTAAGAATCCTGAATCCCTGAAATGATCCATCGACTCAAATTGACCACGATCAATAGTTCACATTGACTCTTGATGTCAGGGTGGTGGGTTCATCCAACTCCTAACCACCTTACATATCCTTTGGATCCTACGGTCCTCTCAATTTCCCGATTTCTCCATGGAGAATTCTAACCACCAGATGCACTCCTCGATGACTTCTGTCCAAACGACTCAATGTTCTCCCTCCTGAACTTGACTTCTATGAGATGATTTTGATCTTCGTCTCCCTTTGAGCACTTCAAAGGTGTTATCCTCCCTAAGATTTCACTTGTAAACTAAATATTTTCAAAAGGATCCTTGCTCGCACTCCTTGCGAAAAACCTTCAAATAACCTTTGTTTATTTGAGTATTCGACCCTGTGCACTCTTTGCAATAGTAATCTCTCAATCTTCTTTCTAGATTTATAAAATCCAAGGCTTCAATTGGCCTGCACACACCTTGCATGGCTCTATGCTTCACCTGCACTTCAACTGGTATGAGAACAATGGTATCTCTCCTGATCTTTCTAAGATAAAACTTAGACCCTCGTCAATGCACACCTTGCGGACGTTCACTGCACTCCTTGAAGGAATTCTCAGGGAGAGAAATAATTGGAACTTATTCTTCTCCTCTCTCAGACTTCATACATTCAACATGAAATCACACACACAATACAACATTGAAATAAATGCATAACAAAGAAACAAAGCAAATGTAAACATACCATTTAACTAATGTAAATAGTAAGCATCATAACACCATGAAAATTGAGTCAAAGCTTCATATATTAACTCAAGTGCTCCCGTATATGGGTTCTTCTCTACAGCTCTCTAATTCATCTCTACAACTTATGAATTTTGAATGATCATCAAAAGTTACAATGATACAAGGGTGAGGGTGTCTATATCTATTTTCCATCCTACACTTCTAAACTGTCTAATCTATTAAATTAAATCTACCTACTTGCATTCACTATGCATAAATGCCTCTACATTCTACAGATGAGAGCAATGCTCAAGATCTATTTACAAAATCTATATATAAATCTAAGTATGCTTCCCTTAGATATTACATTAATGTCCATTCATTAATCTCAAAACACTTCAAAATGTGCGCTGGTGCTTTTCCAGCTGTCTCTCGCTTTTACGTTGCTTGGCTAGTTGGTTACGATGCTCTTGCATCATACTCCCTCACTTGAAAATTTTCATGAACTCTTGTTCATGAGCTCTTGCATGATCTTTCCATGCCTATGAATTCCTACTTCATCCTCCCAACTGGCATCTTCAACTGGATATCCCCTCCATTTGACCAAGTATTCAAAATACTCTTTTCTCCTGGTCTTTTTGCTAACCCTTTTGTCAATTATGCTTTCCATATGTGGCTCTGCAGCTACATGCATTTGTTTTTTCCATTGAATCTCTTTTTGTTCCTCCTCTGCTCCTACTTCTTTATCTCTGTAAAGGTACAAATCCGCAACATTGAATTTCAGTGAGATTCCGACCCCATCGGGTAATTCAATCTCATATGCGTTTGCCCCAAATTTCCTTATGAACTTGCACAGTCCAATCTTTTTCATCTTCATCTTATTATATGTTCCCCTTGGGAACCTCTCCTTCCTCATATGTGCAAGAATCAGATCACCAACTTCAAATTGAATTTCTCTCCTGTGTTGATCTACTATCCATTTGTACTCTTGATTTGAACTCTACAATCGCTCCTTAACTCGGCTGTGAAGCTCCTTCATTCCTTCTGCAAAGTCTTTTGCACTAGCACTCTTGAATTCATTTTGTTTTGAATCATTTAATTTAGAAACTTCCCTTGGATGCATTCCATATACAATCTTGAATGGACTCTGCCCTGTTCTTCTATTGTGTGAATCATTGTAAGTGAATTCTGCCTATGGCATAATGTGATCCCATTGACTGTGGTGTTCAGTCAGTAAGCTTCTTAACAAATCTCCCAAGATCTTGTTCACGACTTCTATCTGTGCATCTGTCTGAGGATGATATGCTGAGCTAAAATACAAACTTGTCCCCAACTTCTTCCATAAGGTTCTCCAGAAATTCCCTACAAACTTGGTATCTCGATGAGACACGATATTCTTTGGAAAACCGTGAAGTCTAACGACTTCCTTGAAAAACAGGTTCGGAATATGAGTTGGGTCACTGGTTTTTTGGCATGGTATGAAATGTGACATTTTTGAAAATCTATCGACTACCACAAAGATTGAATCATATCCTCTTTGTGTCCTTGGCAGTCCCAATACAAAATCCATTCTTGCTGCATCCCACGACCTTTTAGGTATGGGTAATGGTTGGCATATCCCTGTGTTCTTCCTTTTCCCTTTCATGTGCTGAGAAATTATGCACTTGTCCTCAAATTTCTTAACATTTGTCCTCATCCCTGGCCAAAAATATGAGCCATTCAAATTTGATAACGTCTTGTCATGACCAAAATGTCTAGCCAATCCTCCACTATGTTTTTCCTTCAACAAATTCTCCCTCATGGAGCATTTTGGAATACATAGTTGATTTCCCCTGAAAAATAATCCATATTAGATCATGTATTCAGTCAATTGGCTTCTTTCCCTGCGAACTAGATTCTCATATGCCTCATATGCCTCTTTAAAATCTGGGTCATCCCTGTACATTTCTTTGAGGTTATCAAAACCCAAAGTCTTGACTCCGAATTCCTGCAAAATAAAACATTTCCTACTCAAAGCGTCAGCAACTTTGTTAGCAGTTCCAGAAATATGTTTAATCACAAAAGTAAAATTTTGCATGTATTCAACCCATTTAGCATGTTTTTGGTTCAACTTCTCCTGTCGAGTCATGAATTGCAAAGCGTGATTATCGTTGTACAAAAAAAATTCCTTGGGAACCAAATAGTGTCTCCATTTCTTCAGTGCTTGTATGACTGAATAGAATTCTTTGTCATATGTGGAGTACTAATCTTCACTTCATTCATTTTTTCACTGAAGTATATGATTAGCTCGTCATATTGGCTCAATACCACTCCAATTTCAAATCCACTCGCGTCACACCTGACCTGGAATGTCTTGCTAAAATCTATAAAAACCATAATTGGTTGCTCATTGATCTTCTTCTTCAGTAGATTGAAGCTCTTCTTTGCTTCCTTCGTCCAATGAAAATATTTATGTATTTTTGTCACTGTATCCATCATTGGTGCACTAATTCCACTGAAGTTTTAGATGAATTTCCTGTAGAAGCTAGCCAAACCATAGAAGCTTTGAACTTCAAACACGATCTTCGGCGATGGCCAATTCTTAACCACCTTTATCTTTTCTGGATCCATTTTTAATTCATTTGCAGAGATATTGAAACCCAAATAAATGAGTTTTGTCCTCATAAATGACGATTTCTTCATATTAATCAACAATTTCTCCTGCTCTAATCTCCTCATTGCTGCAACTAAATGCTTTAAGTGTTCCTCTTCTGTCCCTTTGAAAATTAATATATCATCAAGATATACAATGATGAATTTCCCAATGAAATCCTTCAAGACATCGTTCATTAACCCCATGAAAGTAATGGGCACATTCGTTAAGCCAAACATCATGACAATCCATTCATACAACCCCTCATTTGTTTTGAATGTTGTCTTTCATTCATCACCTTCTCTCATTCAAATTTGATGATATCCTCTTTTCAAATAAAGTTTTGAAAAAAAAATTCTCCACTCAAGGAATCCATCAAGTCGTCCATCCTTGGCAATAGAAATCTATATCTGATGGTAATCTTATTGATCTACCTTGAGTCTGTACACATTCTCCATCCTTTGTCTTTCTTTGGGCTGAGCACTATCAGAACAACACATGGACTCAAGCTTTCTCGAATCAATGTTTTTTCAATTGTGTTCTGGACCTGCGTCTTAACTTATTCATTTTCCTGCAGCATCAACTGATATTCTTCTTCGTTCAGAAAACTGGCTCCAGGTATAATATTGACATGATGAATTATACTCTTGATAGGTGGCAACGAACAAGGTAGTTCATCCACTACTATATCAACAAACTCTCCTAGCAACTCCTAGATTTCTTCTGGTAAATAATCTATCCTCTTACTAGTCAAAACAATTATGGGCTTCCTAACCACAATAAATTATGTCTCTTCCTTCTTCTTAACCTCATCAAGAAGTTCCTTCCCACTCATGAGAAGTACAGTGTTGCTTATCTTTGTTTTCACCTCTTTATCCTTAATCGACAACAACATGTGAGTCCTACCATTTTTCTCCAGGGTGTACGTGTTCTTTCTCCCATCATGAACTACATTTCTGTCATATTGCCATGGTATACCCAACAATAGATGAAAAACATCCATGGGAATGAAATCACATAATATTTTATCTTTATATCCTCCTATTTTAAATTCAACTAAACATTGTTTAGTGACATTTACCTGATGTCCTTTTTGTAGCCACGAAACTCTGTATGGGCTTAGATGTAAAACAATCTCCATCTCCAGCTCTTATACCATATATGTAGATACAAGATTGTCGGTGCTATCGCTATCCACTATGACCTTGCATACCCTATCCTTAGTTTTGCAAGTAGTCTGAAATAGACTGTTTCTTTGGGATGGGTTCTCTGCCTCCTTCTTCGGCTTCAAGAGAACTTTCCTCATCATCAGAGATCTTTCACCCTCAGCATCTTCTGCCTCAAAATTTTGTCCTTGAGCTTCGACAATGTGAGTTTCACCACCATCTTTCTTCTTATCTGAAAACTCATAGGATTTATGTTCGATTTTTCCATAGACGAAGCATTTCACTTCACCCCCTCTACCTCTTCCTCTTGCTCTTCTCAAGGAAAAGAATTTTTATCAACATACTACCTTCCTTGTGAGCTTCCTCCTCTCTCAGGTTGATTTTGAGGTTTCTTTCCCTCTTATTTAGGTTTCTGAGTTCTATCTTGGGCAATTGTTTTACCTCTTTCTTAACTTCTACTTTGGCCTCTTTGACCTTGCTTTCGACTCAGCTTCTCTTCATTTTTCAGAGCTATCTGATAAGCATCTTCCACATTTCAAATGGTCATCATTCCCATCTCATATTGAATGTAATATCGTAGACCATTCATGTACCTAGAAATTTTTTCATCATCGCTTTCCCAATGACCTTCTCTGATGTTTATCTTGTAGAATTCTTCAGTGTATTCCTTCATTAAGATCAACTTTTGTCTCAAATTCTGCATTCTCTGAAAGAGAGTGATTTGATAATCCCTGGGTATAAATTTGGCTTTCATCTTTCCAACCATTCTATCCCAGATTTTTATTTTCTGGTTTCCCTTGCAGCGTCTGTCAGCGTGCAGTTCATCCCACCACAGTGTTGCATGCCCTTTAAGTCTAGTAACAACATGTTTGAATTTCTTATCTTCCTTTACATCCTCACAGTCAAAGTATTTGTCTAGAGATCTAATCTAGTCTAGAAGTTCTTCAACATCCAAGTTTCCTTCATATGTGGGAATTTCCATTTTTTCTCTGGCACCTAATCTTGCAGCAACCCTGAATAGGCCTTCTTATGCAGCATATTCGATTGTAACTTCTTCTCCTTCATTTCCATATTCATTTTCACTTTCATCCTCATTGATATCGCTAGCATGGACTGTGCACCTCTGTGTTGTCTCCATAGCATCAAGTCTAGCACGTAACTCATGCATTTCTCTTTCCACTGCTGGATCAGGCATTGGCCTATCTCTTCTTCTCAGTGGCATGGCTGAAATTTTTTTCCTCTGTTCTCTCTGCTACAGAAAGAAAATAATTTGTTCTGTGCTCTGATACCACAACTAGTGTGTATCAGACTACTCCTTCTCCTCTAGGTTCTTCTGCCTGAAATATACAGACAATATTAGGCTCTAATACCACAACTGGCGCAGACCCCTACACTTGGGCTGAGATCAACGTAGGATATTTTCCAAACCACAAAAATAGTTAATTAAACCCCCTTGTTTAAGCCATGAAAGATTTTGGGCTTCGCGAGTTAGAGGTTCTCGACGCAATGTTACAACTCTTGAAATTGCCGAAATGCGAAACGTCAACGAAGGTTCACTCCTCCAACACGAAGACCACATGCCACCTGTTACACACTAATTTTGGCTTTTCGAGACTTGAGCGAACAATCAACAATTGTTCCTCTTCCCTTATGATTCCCCAAATTCCAAAATTCTTCCTTTGGCTAGATCAATGGCCTTTCGACATTTTCATTGAAGCTTGACCACTCCTTTGACTCTCGCCACACGTATCCTCTGACTGATACTTGGGACCCACCTTTCAACATTTCTCTCTTCGCAATTTTGTGAGTTGATTTGACCATGAAAATCTACCTCTTAAGTCCCAAAACCTTGAGACCTGATCGGTGCCCAACGACTATTGTCCCTCAAATTTTCGCGAATTTTTCCTTTTCCTCTTCAGGATTTCGCAAACTGGGATTTTGAAGCTCTTGATTCCAAATTCACTTCCTCCTCTACTTCCCAAACCCCAAAATGCCGAGATGCTGAAATTCCACTCCAAAGACACGCCGTGTTTCATGACTTCAGGGTTTTCAATGCAAAGGGCCCTAACTCCTTGTCATCGGAATTTCCAAAATGTTGAACCCCTAAATGTAGAAATCCCGAAAGTCCATACTTGATAATCCCTTTTGCGATTTGGGAATTAGAATGTCCAAGGATTTTGGGCTGCACTCCAATCTTAAGAATCCTGAATCCCTGAAATGATCTGTCAGCTCAAACTGAACACGATCAATAGTTCATGTTGACTCTTGATGTTAGGGTGGTGGGTTCATCCAACTCCTAATCACCTTACATCTCCTCTGGATCCTACGGTCATCGTGATTTCACGATATCTCCATGGAGAATTATGACCACCAGATGCACTCCTTGATGAATTTTGTCCAAACGACTTGGTGTTCTCCCTCCTGAACTTGACAATATGAGACGATTTCAATCTCTGTATCCCTTTGAGCACTTCAAAGGTTTTATCCTCCCTAATATTTCACTTGTAAACTCAAGCTTCCCAAAAGGATCCCTGTTCGGACTCCTTGCAGAAAACCTTCAAATAACCTCTGGTTATTTGAGTATTCGACCCTATGCACTCTTTGCAATAGTAATATCTCAAAATTCTTTTTGGATTTATAAAATCCAAGGCTTCAATTGGCCCGTGCACACCTTTCACGACCCTGTGATTCACCTGCACTTTAGATGGTATGAGAACAACAGTATCTCTCCTGATCTTTATGAGATAAAACTCAGACCCTTGTCAATGCACACCTTGAAGATGTTCACTAGAATCCTTGAAGGAATTATCGAAACAATTGAAACTCATTCTTCTCCCCTCTTAGACTTCATACATTCAACATGAAATCACACACACAATACAACATTGAAATAAATGCATAACAGAGAAACAAATAAATTGTAAACATACAATTTAACTAATGTAAATAGTAAGCATCATAACACCATGAAAATTGAGTCAAAGCTTCATATATTAACTCAAGTTCTCCTGTACATGGGTTCTTCTCTACAACTTTCTGCTTCAGCTCTACAGCTTATGAATTCTGAATGATCATCAAAAGTTACAATGATACAAGGGTGACGATGTCTATATCTGTTTTCCCTCCTACGCTTATAAACTATCTAATCTATTAAATTAAATCTACCTACTTGCATTCATTACGTATAAATGCCTCTACATTATAAAAATGAGAGAAACGCTCAATATCTATTTACAACATCCAGATATAAATGTAAGTACACTTCCCTTAGCTATTACATTAATGTCCATTCATTAATGTCAAAACACTTCAAAATGTGCATTGGTGCTTTTCCAACTGTCTCCCGCTTTTACGTTGCTTGGCTGGTTGCTTACGATGCTCCTGCATCAGATTACTTCTTCCATTTCAGTCACTTGCTATGGGAGACGATCTTCCATCTTGACTTCTATGATCGTCACAGAGTGCAGTTCTTTGTGACTTTTGTTTTGTACTTCAAGTTGCTTTGCTAGAAATTGGTCCTTGCTCTGTTGTAACTGTGCTTGGGATCATCTTCACAGTGGAGAAGGCATCTTTGAGCTTCGATTGTATTTCCAAAGGTGGTCGAGATGGTCCAACTAAATAAGTGGAGGGGGAATATGGAAGTGCACCTGAGGACGATGCATGTAAACTTGTAGACATTCCGCGTTCTGACATGACTCTCTCAGTCATTAAATCAATTAGAACTTCTTCAACAATTTTCTTAGCAGCGCTGAGCTCATCCAACATCCAAACTTGGGTCAGATAGCTCGGGTGCAAAAGGAATGTAGAGATTAGAGTGAATAGTAAGGCAATGATTTCAGGGTAAGTAAATCTCAGGGTTCGTTCTCAAATTCTCAGTTAGCAAAAAGTATTCTTCGTGCATGGCGTGATGGGTTAAGTAGGAAATATCAGCAATGGTTTGCTTGCAATGGGCATGGGGCCTTCATTAGCTTTGTTCTATCCATTCTGGTGTTATTCAATGGTCTAGTGGTAACACATAACTGCTTTTCAATCCGTTCGGAGAGGCGGTCAAATGGGTACATCGGTTCCAATGGCTATATTGCTTCGTCATGGTGAAGTACTCTATGTCGTTGTTTTGATATCTCAGCAAAGCTCCAATTCTGCAATTCTTCTTGCTGCGATGTGTCCTCTAGAACCTCTTGTAACCTTACAGTATTAACCCTTTTCTTTCTTAACTTCCTAGCCTTCTTCCTAGTGAGCTTCGTCTTAGTAATGCTTTTACCATTCTGATGTTTATCTTCTGTGGTCTTAGTTACTTCGCGTTATTGAAAGTCTTTCCTAGGGTTCCTTGATAATACTTATTCTTTATCAAAAATAGGTAACTAGATCCTCTGTGGATCCTCAAGTGTTCTCTTAGCTTCGACATCAGAGTTGCGTGATCCTTTTGGTCATAAAGTCTTTTAACTCTTTCTTCTTCTGTTCCAAAATTGTTTCATCTTCTTTTCCTCTGGCTTGTTCTCTATCAATCCAAGGTTTTCCTATGAGCATGGTAAATAGGGCACTTTCTTCAAAAAAATTAACGATCTCAAATTCTTCCTCTGTCAAAGTTCCATTGACAGTCATAGGTATTTGGGCGAGCCTTCCACATAGGTTTACTAGCTTTCCTCTGAAGAAAATTGTTCCTCCTAGGGAAGGGATCATGGTAGGCTTTCCTATAGCTTCCCAAGTTCTTTCTGGCATAATGTTCACTAGTGTTTCTTCACCCAGAGTACATTCAATGTTAAATTCCCCTATTCTTTCTTTTATTTGCTCCTTTTCTTTGAATATCTATGATAGCCTAACATGTCAGTGGTCATTCAAGGTATCTTTCATATGTAGCAATATCTTTTCTAATTCTTTCTGGGTTTCTTCTATAATCCTGGTATCTTGATCTCCTTTAAGTTTTTCTTGCTCCATATTCAACTTCTCAATCCTAACAATCATTCTAGGGAAATCTAGTACTTCATGGTCCATTTCCTTACAACAGAGGCAACTAGGTCTTCTCCCAGGGAATTCCTTAGCAATATGTCCTGGTCTTCTGCAACTATAACAGAGGGTTAATCCTCTCTTTCATTTATATGTTCCCCAAATCCTTCTGTAGTGTGCACCAAGATCATGGTGGCTAGCCTGCAACAAAATCTTTCTAGGATCCTGCATCCACTTTTTGGTCCAAACATTCTTTCGATGCATAGGTATAACATATCTATCACTATACTTATCGGATCTATTCATATAAACTTTCTTTCATCTATTAATGCCCTAGTTTTGAAGCTAGGATAGAATCTATAAAACATACCTAGATCCATGCTTTAGAAACAAAAAATTCCACTTATCTTACTTCTACATAGCACAAATATTTCAAACCTAAATACTTTTGAGTATTCTTACCATTATCAGAGCACAAAGCTTATAGAGCTTACCTCTTTTCTGCATATCTGACCTTTTCTGTTTAGAAAGTTCCACTTTTACTTTTCTTAAAGAATAGAGTGTTCAAATATCACTTATTTTCTTCGGTATCAACCTTTTTCTTCCATATCTGACCTTTCCCTTCAGATCTGACCTCTTTTTCTCGGCACAAAGATTTGTAGGTCAAGTAGAATATTCCACACTAGGGAAACAGATCTATGCACAGAGCTTAGTTCACACAAATATTTTTCTTCTTTTGTTCTCAACAATCACAGTTCATGTCCTGGCAATAGAACCATTTGTTGGCACAGGGGCAGACCCAAGGTTCAACTCTCAAGAGCGCACCAACAATACCCTAACTAACGACCCTTTCGACAACACTTGCAAAGTAGATGAAGTCTCACCTGAGGTAGAGGTGGGGGTGGTTATAGGACTCATATGTCTGTAACCTTGGCTGGGACACTGATCTATGATTATATATTTTACAGGGAACTTAGCATAGATCCTTCATCAATATTTAACCCATCTGGTACTTCATAGATAGTACATAGCATCACAGTGAATACTTATACTAAATATGATTCAGTAATTAGAGTGAAGCACAAAGCACTATACACACAGTTACCATGGTTCACCCCCACCCTAGGGCTACATCCACAAAGTCTTCTTTATATTATCTTGGTCAAGAAGTTACAACACATAACTTCAATGACCCTTACTTTGCACAGGACAAAAGTTCTGCACAGCTCGCTAGATCCTTCTTCCTTGCTCTTCAACACAAGAATAAAATATCTTTCACTTATCTTTTTGATCCCATGCACAGAGCATTCTAAGATACCTCTGATCACACAGATCAAGTTACTAGTACTAAGCTTTCAGTTATACATCACATAGATGTACTACATTACTACCATCCTTCTTCTCCCCTATTTACATTGCCTATTTATAGATTCCAAAATGGGCCTAAGTGTGGGTAAAACCATGGGTAGACATCCCTTTGCCATTACATCAACCCAAAACCATAAAATGGACCCAAAAATAGCTCTTGCTTCCTTAATTTCTACTTCGTGTTGCACTCCTTCCTTGGCAAGTTGTCGTAGTCCCAAAAGTGGTCAAATATGACCAAGTATTCTTCAAAACTTGGTCACGGGACAACAAGGTTGTATCTTTGCGATGTTGAGGATCATTCTCAAGGAATGTGGTTCAGGGCCTCGGTATATGACTTGAGGAACATCATTGGATGTATGGTGCATGTTGATTGAGGTCTACTTGTTGAGATGCATTCTTGGTACATATCTTGGATACACTGGTAGATGGTTTATGGTAGTTGGTTGAGGAATATCCTGAGTGATATGACACTTGTTTTACATACATGGTTGGCATGTTGTATGGTTGATGATTTTATTGGTATTCGTACATTGATAGAGACACTTGATGGTGATCTTGATATATGCTTGGTACACATTTGGCATATATTATTGGCATATGGTTGAGGCACTTCATTGATGATATCTTATGGTATATGGTATGGTGGTGATGCACATGGTTGGCACGTGGTATGGTACATGTTTTGATGATACATGTTTTGGTGCATGGTTGATGCACTTGTTAATGGTAGATGTATAGGTTGATCCATGGTATATGTTGATACCTCATTGAGACACATATATTGTGATGGTATGTGGTGATGTTGGTACATGCTTGGTAGAGGCATGTGTTGGTGATATTGATTATATGGTTTGAGATATGCTCTTTGTGATATTGACATGAGTTGCATGCACATGAGAGGGGATCTGGTATTGTGGATGAGATAGTGATTGGTTTGACAAGTTAGTCAGTGAAACGTTCGATAGAGTTACATGTTATAGGTTGATGTGACAATGACAGTGACAATGATAGTGACAATGATAGTGACAATGATAGTGACAGTGAAAATTATAGTGACAATGACAGTGGCAATGATAGTGATCGAGTTTGAGGAAGTGATAGTGGCAAAACTGTGACAGTTGGGCTACACTTGTATTTCAGGGTGGAAGGATGGGGAAAGGAAAGGGGGTTGTCTCCTCCTTTCGGTTGGAGCTGAAGAATTAGGGAGTTGGATATTCCTTCATGTTAGAGCCTGAGAACTAGGTGGTTGTAGCCATATCCTGGTTGTAGCTGGAGAACCTAGGGGGTTGTAGCCTCATTCTGGTTGGAGCCATAGAATTCAGAGATTTGTAGCTTCCTTCAGGTTGGAGCTGGAGAATTGCGTAGTTGGCGCTTCCTATGAATGAATTGTTGATATATATAATAAAGCATTATGTTTTTTCCTCCCATTTGGATTTGCACGTAAATACTGGTGTATTTTGTTCTTT
Organism: Picea engelmannii; assembly: GCA_009831015.1. Lineage (NCBI taxonomy): Eukaryota > Viridiplantae > Streptophyta > Pinopsida > Pinales > Pinaceae > Picea > Picea engelmannii. Next base: position 1,502,378 of record ML777045.1, read on the forward strand.
ATGTGATGCTGATGTGATGATATATATATATATATATATATATATATATATATATTGAATCCAATCATAGATGATACATTGATGATAAATTGTTGAACATTGTTGATAAAGTTCCACGTATCATTGGAAATATAATGACATGTACTATCCATATATGATAGTATTACCTGCAATTACACTATCATTCATGACAAAAATCATCAATCAAATTCAGGTCCCATAACCACACCTCCGAGGCTACATGTAGACTACATCAAATGTACCCAACTAACTCATCATTAATCTCGATCATACAAATTTCAATCATCTATCCAACATATCTGGACCTATCCAAGGGTTGACATCAATCCTAAGGGTTGACATTAGTCTCTAAGGGTTGAAAACAATGAAAACCAATTATCCAAACCAATTGTCCAACAATATCCCCCTTTGGAATTGATGGAAAAACCAACATTGATGGAAACATTGATGCTCCAATGCTCATGCTCCCCCTATGACCATTACTCATCATCAATGTTTCTCACTCTCCCCCTTTGACATTAATGGAAAAGGGTATGTTTCTCATTCTCTCCTTATATTTATTCCTCTATTATTTCTCTTAATATTTTACCAAAGGTTAACTCCCCCTATTATATGTCCCCCCTTGTCTGCATGCTATTGATCTTCCTATCTGGATCTCTTTCTCTGATGATTTTTATTCCCTTGAATTTTATGTAATATGTAGATTAATGTAGGGATACATGTATATGTTTCCTTTCCTCACTTCTAGTGTTTTTTATTTTCCATTGGTGCTTCTTATTGAATTTCATTGAAATATATAAAAAAACATTCAAAAATTAATTTCTTCATTTACTAGTCATGTTTACTTGACCATATTATTCAACAATGTCTTTCTAATGATGTATCTTCTGCTGACAGTTTTTATTTCCCTATTTTATTGTGCCTTTCACTTCTTTCATTTATGTGAACAATTGATTCCAATGGATTCCACTTGAAATCCACTACTATGCATCTTCTCTGACCCATGCTCTCTATACCTACTAAAAATGTCACAAATACATCTATGCGCATATGTCACAAACTGTAAATAACTCTTCTACTCAATTGTCCACAATGATGACCCATATATAATATATCATATCAAATATGTCCACTAGAAACCAAACTTTACATGTCTAGAACAACATGTACTAAATATATCTCTACCTGAGTACAATCATAAACTTATACCTATGTAAATACAAAATGACACATGTTTGGAATCATTTTGTACTTATGCTATATGAACTCTTTGAATCTGTCTCCACAAATACATTGACCTACTTGAAGGATGGTTCTTTTGATATGTAGTGTCTATGGAATCCCCTTGTTCATCATACATATTTACTCAAAGTCTCCAAGCCAAATGGCTAACAAAAACAACCGATATGATGTGAATTCATCTTCCTCTTTGTCTATAGACTCATCATCTCTCTTAACTTTGACTTCTCCCTTTCTTCTTGTGGATTGATCTTGCTCTATAATTATGAAAGTACAATCTCTTAAACTTATTTTTTATTCACCTATCCTTTTTTTCTTTCATTTCTTCTCCAAACATTTATGTATATAACATCTTCCTTTTTCTATGTAGATTTGTATTCATCTCGTATTATTGCCAATCTTGCAATCTCTAGGACCTGGTCTTTATTCACCTGTTATTCTTCTTTTATTTTCCATAGTTTCTTATATCTTATATAATTGTTTTATTTTATGGAAGTATTGATCATGCTTCTACAATCACGAACTAAGTGTCCATATTTATGTCATTTGTAACATTCAATGTTACGTGGGGCCACATAAGCATTTATTGCTTGAAAATTTCTTCCATAATCTCTGCAATATGGAACCTTATGTCTGAAGCTAGTATGAAAAACTAAATGACCATAAAACAAATTTACATACCTTGGAGTGAATGATCTTAATTGTGGTGTAGTCCTTTTGAATTCGTTACTTGGATGATCATGATCTTCTCTTCTATGGATCCCCTTATTATGGTTGAAGATTATTTGTTGGATGAATGTGGTAGGTCTTGTTCAATATGTATCTCTATTATACTCATTCTTATTTGATTCTTGCTGACCATGATTCCTTCCTTTAAGTAATTATGCATAACGCTTACTCTTTCATTCATTTTTATTTTCTCGAAACCTGGAATGCTTCTCTTAATTTTATACTGTTGATGTGAATGTTTCTCTCTCTGCAACGTTCTTGCTGAGCTTGATGATTTTGCTTCTCATTGTGACAACTTATTCTTCAAGATTCTCAACCTCTTATTCTTTCTTCATCATTTGAATCTTCATGACCTATTATGTTCTCTTTTCTTCTTCAAGTTGGATATTCAATGTGATTATTTCATATTCAAGTTCTCTTTCTCCTTTACTGAATTCTTCTTCATCATTTTTTTTTCCTTTTCAACATCAGGATTGTCTTCCATTTCATTGGGATTTTCTGTCTCGTCACTTTCAATCTTCAAATATGGGTATTCAATTTCAAGATGGCCTACTTCTTCACAATTAAATAAAAAATACATACTTTGGTTGACTTCACACTCTTCTTCTTATGAATCTGTCTGACATGATGAGTAACTTACCTCTTCTTATGTACCTATGTCCTCTTTAGAAATATATGACTCTGTGATGGGAGAAGAATAGACATTATGTATCGTATCCTAGATTTCTTTAGATAATGAATATTTTCCCACTTTGTCCTTTGTTGAATCAAGTAATCCTTTCAAGATAAAATCCATTGATATTTTGTTGTTCATTTTCAATTCCTTGTTGGTTACAATATTCGATTTCTTTGTAGAATTGTATCCTATAACAGCTAAGTGTCGAATGTCATATCCTTGTTCCTATAAAAACAACTTCATCATGAAACCCCATAGTTCATACTTTAGACCCTTCTGACCATTGAACATTGGTGCTCCATTCATATTGTACTCCATGATATACCTTCCAATGGTTAAATTGTTTCCTTGAAGGAACCTTCTCTAATAAAATTGTTGGAATACTGATAGGGGGGAGTGAATCCGTATGAGCACTTTATACCACATTTATCCGCAATATATATTCTTTCACTTTATCAACAATGTTCAAAAATTTATCATGAATTTATCATCTATGATTGCACTCAAT